>BHFT01054472.1:0-26407 GCA_004320025.1 Laticauda laticaudata
GCTCAAAACATTTTGAGCGGATGGAACCTCAGTCGATGGATGCTGGACGGATAGAGAGGAAGAAAAACGGATGCAGTTAGTACAGAATGGATGCATCGCATTAACCAACGGATGGCAAGTGTTTCTCTCCGCTTTATATCCTCTTTCCATCCGTTGGTGCAGTGTGACATGGGCTTTAATCATTACACCAAAGTGCTAAATTTTTCTTTACAGATGTATTTCAAGAAAGTCTAACTGTCAGCGTTCCAACTAACCAACTCCAAACCGATAAATTCTGAGACAAACCATTCCTTAAAGTTCTATTTTAATGGAGTTGTCATATTGGCACATCTGGGAAAACTCGATTCTGAGAGTTCTTGGTTTTCCCTTCCCAAAAGAGAAATCAAAGATCCATCCCCTGCACTCATCAGTCCATCACATGGCCCAACCAAATCTTCATCCCAACTGAAGACATCACCCCACCACTCCCCTCCAGGTGCAGGGCAACATGTCCTTGACTCTCTGAGAAAGAATATTGTTGTGTATAATCTTTTTATAGAGGCAGGAAGAAGACCTAGTCTTTTTTAATGGCCCCAGAAGATATTTTGTCCCCATTAAGGCTCAGCCTATTTAAAAACCAGCCCCAAGTAGAAACTGAGGAGGCCACCTTTAGAAATGCAGATTTAGTAATCCATTGACGACATGATATTTTTTAACTCCCTGCAGCGAAGTCTGAACAAAGGCAGAATGGTAGGATTAGCCCTCACTAATCCTACCATTCATCCAAAACAGGACGAAAGCCACTAAGTCAAAATAGGAATTGCTTAACACCCTTTCAGAACACAAGTCACTTCATTGCATCACCCCTAGACAAGCACCTAGGATTTGCATTTCTTCCCTTGCCCATACAGCCAGCTATGACCCCTTCATAATCCAGACATGGCTCCATAGGAATCTGACAACAGCCAAATAGAATACATATTCTTGCAGAGGAACAGGAAGTTTAAATGCAAAGCCCAAAGAAGGTATAAAAACTCCCCACTCTCAACTCTATGTTGTCAGCTGCACCATAACCATAAACACTGGTGGTTCTGTTCATCATTAAAGCATCTTTCCAACCAGTCTCCATGTTTCCAGTGTCTTTCTCCCAGCTTGGAACTAAACCATATGGATATTTCTTCCAACAACTGCATGCAGGCAGTTCTTCATGTAATCTTAATAAATGTTGACTTTAAACTCTTGTGGCCAGTTAGAGTGAAAATAAAAATTCCACTTCATAGATCCTTTTGGGGGGAAATGTCACTTTCTCCCTGTCTCACATTTGCAGACCAATTTCAAATATCAAGTATAAGTATGGGACTTAAATTGAATAGATGCAAAAAAAGGATCAAATTCCTATAATTAATGTTAATAACAACTGTAAAAGAAAATTCAGCACCACTTTCTCATTGGAATAAGGCAGGACACAAACTCTTAAGGGTCCAGTAAGGAATAGGGATGTAAGCAAACTTTCTGTATACTTAATGTTCAAAACTGCCTTTCCACAACTCAGTAAGGAAAATACCATTCAAAAGATAGTCAGAGTCTGGGGATGGAATCCAGATAGGAATCAGCCTAGAATTGTTACATTCACATAAATGGGAATGTACATTCCTGAATTTTATTAACTCTTATGGAGCGCCAATTTTAGTGCTGATCATTAGTTGACTAGATTTTTGGGCATAAGCATGAACAATAAATTAGCTTAACTGGAATTTAATGTGTAGTCCTGATTCTTTGCACCTGACATCTCTGTGAAAAAAAAAAAGAATAGTTCTTTTTCTCTCCTTGTTCCCACCCCAGATAGCAAAGAGATAAAGGCTGTAACTTCCTTAATAAACCTTGCTCATTCTTTCCGGCCTGAAGCATCTGTCTCCAGATACTCTTAATAGGTTTAGGTTTCCTCATATCCGTATGGTCTGCCAAAAATAAAAAGACCTCCAGTGAATGAAACACAATTACCACACAATTTTTTCCTGTAAGAACTATTCCTTACACCCACACATGTATTCAATTTAGGCATAACTACTCAGGGTTCTAGTTAATTTGCAATCAACCCATTACTTTTCTACTTGCTCAGATGACACAATTAGTACTTTCAGTGCCAACACTGACAGTCTCCTTGCCTATTCTTTTCAGCAGGGCTTCCCACATCTAATAGGAGTCTGGATTCTTTACAATGCACTTACTGTAACTGCCAATAAGGGAGGTGTTAACAAAGGCCTCTGGCAAATTTTGAATGCTTCAGACCCAGATAGTAAGCTACTCCATCCTGTGATTAATTGAAGAATAAGATACAGAGCACTGTGTGCAGAAGACCAGCCTGCTGCTTTTCAGCATTTTGTGGAAGTTTTTGATTTTGCTCAAATGAACATGCAAGACACAAGCTTTGAAGTTGCAGACTGATTTTATACCCCACCCCACCCCAGATTGAGATTTATTTTCATAACAATTATCATGTTGCTTTGCCCAAAATGATAAATAACTATGTTCCCATCATCAGGGTTTGCTTTCTATGAGGAATGCATATGCCATGAAAAAGAACACCACAACAACAATTAGAAGAACTAACAGGCTCATAATCAACAGCAGAGCAAGAAAACCTTTCTCTAATGATTTGAGATGGAGGGTTTTTTTGTTTTGTTTTTTTGTAAGTGTTCCATTCATCATCTTGCAAAGTCTCACATTTTGGGTGAATGGTTGATTGGAATGCTCACAAAATCCTGAGGAAGCTTTAAAAATGCTTTAAAAATGTCTGGAAAATTAGAAAAGGAGAACAGTGGAGAACCAGGATAGGAAACACCAACAATGACTACCGTTAGTCTAGAAAGAGTGCAGAGAAGAGCAACAAAGATGAATAGGGCACTGGAGGCTAAAACATATGAAGAATGGTTGCTGGAATTGGGTATGTCTAGTCTTATGAAAAGAAGTACTAGGGGTGACATGATAGCAGTGTTCCGATATCTCAGGCACTGCCACAAAGAAGAGTGAATCAAGCTGTAATCCAAAGCTCCTGAGGGCAGGATAAGAAGCAATGGAAGCAACAGCAGGGCAGCAGAAAGAACCGATTCGGTCTCCTCTGCTCATCTCTGCAACCAGCTCGCCAGAACTGGGCCAAACTGTTAGAATACCACCACTGGACAGAACAATTAATCAGTGGAACAGCTTGCCCCCAGAAGTTGTGAATTGTCCAACACTAGAAGTTTTTAAGAAGAGATTGGACAACCAACGTCCCTTCCAACTCTGTTTATTCTAGTCTAGTCTAGTTTCAGGAGCTCCAGTGGAAAAACGGATGGCTTTTAAGAATGCCCATCCATCTTACTTCATGGAAGTCAACTCTTGAGTTGAAGATGTCCTCTAACTCAAAGAGTATACACAACTAGCTTAAAGATAAAGGTGTCAAACTTCAAAACATGCCCTACTGTCACAGCCATCTTTTTGTTTCTCAACTTACCATAGACTGTTGGGGTGGGGAAGAGGTTTGGAGTGCCAGCACAGAAAACAAGAAACCATCCTGTGGGAACCCAGGTCAACAGATGTTTGGCAAGGGCCTGAAGGAATTGCCATAGTCAAAAGATCTAATTGAACAATGTGACCTGGTCGAAGGAGGGGAGGAAAGAATTTGTTCTTTAATTAGGCAAAAACTGCAGGCACTAGTTAGAGTTGGTTTTGTTTCATGCGTGAAATGATGTCAATAAAGTTATGCTTCAAGAGATCTGATCTCTTGACTTACTGGCTTGGTTGGATTTGTCAGTCGGAACTTTGACAAAAGAACTGTTAAAAAAAGTTGTGACAAACTATATACAACAATAATATAGTGAGTTAAGATTTATTTAGTAGGGCCAGTTATCTCCCAAAGGCAGCATTGAATGAGCAGCCCTGGTGATTATTTCTACCGAGAAAGCTTCCTGTAAGTATTTCTGTTTAAGTGGAGTCATTATTTCTCAATTTGCATCTCAACACATGATTCATTTACATACAAATTATAGGTAAATTACACATCTACATTCTCTGTCAACCTCTGTTCTTGTTCCTTTTGTTTTAGTGAGACAAAACTGGCTCTAATGCATCATTTCCATGGATAGAATTGGACTCTGGAGGGACTGCTTGATAAGAAGTCACCTGCCATGGGAACTCCAGGCACCCTGATTTCTTCTGTTCTGCCCCAAGGAGGTTTCAGGCAAACCACGAATAAACTTGAAGGCAAAGCTACACCCTGCGACTGTTCCCCAATAGGTTGGCAAGATAGAGTTCATGGCTGCACATCACTAGAAATAACAATCCTATTCAGGCCAGATTTAGTGAATTACTCTGATATGGAGATACACCATGACTAACTGATGAGCTGTTTTTGAGTAGTGGATGCATTGAATCAGTGTTGACTCCTGGTGATTGCCTGGATTCATCTCCAGAGTTTTCTTGGCAAGATTTCAGAAGTGAAATCAAGCCCTCAGACTTGGGGACCCTCAGAATACAAGCCCTCTTCTTCTAGGGCTTGTAGAAAGTTAGCACCCACCCTTCTCCCAGAAAGATGAAATACTCTAGGAAATATTAAAAAGGCAGAATATTATACTTCCTTCAGTGAGAAAAGGAGAAACATGTTCTTGGAAAGCAGCCCCCACCTTTGTTAATACCCCAGAAAGACAAAAGACATCTTATCTACAACACAAAATATCTTCAGTTCCAGGGTGATGGGATTAGCCCTCACTCAGATCCAAACAAGGACAAAGCCATTAAGCCATAATAGGAATTGCCCAAAGCTCCTTCATTACATCACTCAGCAAGATTCAACCAACCTTGGGACTCAAGACACCCTACAAAGTTTTCCTTGCATGGCCCCATGGGAGTCTGACAACCAATCAGGATACATTTCTTGCTACAGGAACAGGAAGCAAGTTCAAAGCCCAACAGAGGTTATAAATCTCTCTCCCTCTCTCACCCATGTGCTTTTTTTTTGCCCAGGATCTCAAAACCATGTGGTCCTGTCCTCCATTAAACCATCTTTCCAAAGAGCCTCCATGTTTCCATTTCTTTCTCCCCACTTTGAACTGAACCCAGATGGACATTTCTTCCAACAGACTGAGACAGAGTAACTGACTCAACTAGCTTTGTGCCTAAGAAGGAATTAGAAGTCACCATCTGCCAGTTTCTAGTTCAGTGTCTTAATCACTGTATCAGACTGGCCCTTGGTAGGCCAAACAAGAAATAATTTATCAGCCTCCCCCCCCTTTTCTTCTTTCACTGAAGAAATGACAGATACACGGATCTGACACTAAGATCTTAGAATTTCAATTACCATTTTAAAATCAATCTGACTGAAGTTACATTTTGATTTTAAGTAAACACCTTAAATAAATTGTGCAGAGAATTAGCGAATATATTTTTACATTGTTGATTTGCACTGTTGCATTTTTATCCAGAGTCTCAAGAAAGTTATCCATCATTATTTAATAGACTGCAGTTTATTTATACTGTAGCTTATATAACACAAAAACACTTCTCTGAATGTCTAGAAGGAAGGATGGGAGAGAGGGAGGGAAGGAGGGAGGGAGGGAGGAAGGAAGGAATAACAGAATAACAGAGTTGGAAGGGACCAGAGTTGGAAGTAGGATCTTCTAGTCCAACCCCCTGCCAAAGCAGGAGACCCTACATCATTTCTGACAAATGGCAGTCCAATCTCTTCTTGAAAGTCTCAAGTGATGGCGCTCCCACAACTTCCGAGGGCAAGCTGTTTCATTGGCTGATTGTTCTCACTGTCAGAAAGTTTCTCCTTATTTCCATGTAAAATCTCTCCTTTTCACTAGACTAGCCATGCCCAGTTCCTGTAATTGTTCTTCATATGTTTTAGTCTCCAGTTCCCTAATCATCGTGGTTGCTCTTCTCTGTACTTTTTCTAGAGACTCAACATCTTTTTTAAAATGTGGTGAACAAAACTGGATATAGTACTCTAGGTGTGGTCTGACTAAAAGATCTTCCTTGATCTCCCTTGATCTCGATTGTATCCCTCTGTTAATGCAACTTAGTATTGCATGAGCTTTTCTGGCTGCTGTTGCACACTGCTGGCTCATATTTAGCTGGCTGTCCACTAAGACTCCAAAATCCTTCTCACAGTTATCCTTCTTATGATGGAAGGCTGAGTCTCTTCCATCATCAAGGCTGAAGGCTTGAGCCTCATCAGCATCAAACTCCAGACTGTGAGTAGAGCTAGCCTGCAATACTGCATTCTAGCTACTGCTGTCACCATGTGTATTTTAATAAGAACATATCCTTTTAAAGAGGCTTATCTGATTTGCCTAAAAATTCACAAGTCTGCTTTAAATGACCCCATGCATTCTCCAAAGGGGCCACAGTTTTGGTAACCAAATGGTATGTCGAGTCTCAATCAAAAAGAAAAAAAAAGATGAATGTTCAGAAGGAACTCACAAGCTCTGCAAATCTTTTTGAAGTTCAAAGGTGAGCCCTGGCTCTCTAAGCTGTCTGGTCTAGCTATAATTTTCTCCTAAAGAGCATACCATTTTCCCCTTGAAGACTCTGCTATTAAGACTTCTCAGAATTTCCACAAATCGAATAAAATATTTGGAGTGAAGCAAATTGTCAAAGAGCACACCATACAGAAAGGACAGCCCTTATCTGGTTCCAAAATACATGCGGAAGGAATTGCCATCTGTGACAAAGTCTTTCAGTTGTGCTATTCTCTTAAATTCTATTATCTCTTTTTTTTAATGCATTTTTTTTAACCATGCTGGAAAGCTTTATGCAAAAACAACCCAAAATGATCATAAGAGATTTATAACAAGAAAGGAAAAATTAGATTTGTTTGTTTCCCTGAGCAAATGATGGATATAGTGGGAAAGAACTGAATATGATGAATGAGCTTGGCTGGTTATTTGCTTTGAAGAGCTCCTGTGATGCAGTTAGACCATTCTAAGCCTATATTTGCCATGCAAATTCACAACAGTTGCAGTTGATAATATATATATATATATATATATATATAGTTACTCTTGAGTGACTTGTCAATCAAANAATATATATATATATATATATATATATAGTTACTCTTGAGTGACTTGTCAATCAAAAAATACTCGCTATATTTTTTCCTTCCAGTTGTGGAAAGGAAATGTGTCTGTATAGATATCCCACCCTTTGTAAGATTTTTGCATTTTTAAACATTTTTGCATTTTTATAACACATTTGTTTCATCTTGTTCCTGTATTATTTTGTAAGCTGAAAAAATATTCAGCTAGGTTTTTTCTTAATATGGTATGAAACAGTGACAAAGATTACATTTTTTTTCTTCAAAAGAGTCTTCTATTATACAAAATTAAATTCTGATACCTTGCTTCTAAAATTAGTTAATCTAGGGTTGTTTCTATTTTCCTACAGTCTTCCAATTTTTGCAAGTTTACAACTATATCTTAATTTATATAGAATTTTCTATCTTCATGCATATTTCAGCATATTTTCCAAATATAACTATTTCTTAACCACAGGGTCAGTGGTGGGATTCAATGTTTTTTACTACCAGTTCTGTGGGTGCGGCAGGGAAAGGGTAGTGTAAAATCTCTAGTCAGAGGAGGTATTTGCTGGTTCTCCGAACTACTCAAAATTTCCACTACTGGTTCTCCAGAACTGGTCAGAATCTGTTGAATACCATCCCTGCATGGGGTCCTTGGTGCACTCTGAGGTTGGTAGTTCTTTAAAAGATGTTTCATTACTCAAATAGGAAAAAAACCCAAGGTCAGAGAGCACCAAGGATCCACAATTTCACCCTGAGCTCTACTTATACTTTTCTATTGTTATTTCTTAACTCTTTAAATCTTTCCTTTTCCCCAGGTCAGGGATGTCAAACTGAAGGCTTGTGGATCAGATCTGGATCCAGCCTATGGGGTGCTTAGATCTTGCCCTGGAAAGACAAAGAAAAAAAGGGGAAGAGAACAAGGAAAGAGAAATATGGAAACAGGGGAAGGAAGAAGAAAGGAGAATAAAGAGGGAAAGAAAAAAAAAGAAGGAAGATGTTGTGGTTAGCCGGCAGCAGCTGCAGACGGCTGAGGAGAATGAGGACTCAGATGAGGGGCCAGGACCATTAGGAAGTGGGCTGCTGCCTCCAGAGATTGTGGGGGCTGGCAGCAGTGAGGAGGAGGTTCCCTAGGAGCCTGTGCCAAGTGCCTGTGCGTGCAGGATTGCTTGGAAAAAAGAACAGTTACAACAGAATAGGCAACTCAGGAGTAAGGCTGCAAGGTAATGGCTCCTCCTTCAAGAAGATAAAAGCCAGCTGTGAAACTAACCTTCTTTGCAGAAGGCAAATAAATTTTGAACTGAGCCTTGTGGACATTACAGTTGATATTTGAAGACTCTTGTAAACTTTTTCTTAAAGCCCATGTCACACTGCCCAACGGATGCAAAAAGGACACAGCGGACGAGCAAAATGTTCCATCCTTGCTTATCTGCTCTCAAAAGGGGCAAAAATTTGCACAACCGGAGCAGATAACACGGCTGCGGGAGGACGCAGGGGATGCAGAGTGGATGCGGAACGGAAACGCCCAGCGGATGGAAGCAGATGGGAGCGCGATGGCACGTTCCGCTAGGCTTCCGGGGACCTCAGCGAAGCGGATGCAGAACGGATACAGCGGATGCAGAGCGCGACACCGAACGATGAAGCGGATGCACAGCGGAAGCCTAGCGGATGCAACAGCGGAAGCCGAACGGATGCCGAGCGTTAATTGCTTACCCTCTCTCTCTGGCAGCCTGCTGAGAGCCAGTCCTCTTCCGCCAAGAGTCAGTCCCTGTCTCCAGGCAGGTTTCTGTTGGAGCGTGCCACAGCGGAGAACCCGCGGACAGGTGTGGTAACCATGGTGGAGTGCGTGGAGGACTCCCTGGTGAGGTGGGGAAAGGAGACAATCGCGTCCACCAACAGTCCTAACCGCATCCACCTCCCCCAGCTCCGCCTCCACAGAAAGGCAGAGAGCCGGACTGCAGGAGGGGCAGAGCCACACTGTCCTGCCTGGAGATCAGGGACACATCCGCACCAGCATAGATCTCCTCTCTCGTAGCTGGTTCACACCAACTCCTCCTCTCCAACCGCAAGCCCTTCCTCACCTATGTCAACCACACCCTCAAGGACATGGCCGGATCCACAGTACCAGGTGGTGAAGGACCGGATCACGGAGCTGGCTCTACAACCCTCCAGACCCAGAGGAACCTGCTCCCACCAGTCCAGGTCTGCTCCTCCACCCCAGGTGATGTCCCTCCCATTCCAAGGCTTCCCACAGGCCCTCACCTACCAGGCTATGGCTACCAGGAGGTACAGCAGCACAGGCAGCAGCCCTTCCCACTCCAGGCACAGAGTCATCAGGCGACCCGTTGCACCCGGTCCCACTGATGCCACCGATGCCACCCACGACAATGATGCCACTGAGTACAGCGATGCCACGCACGACAATGATGCCACCCACGCCGCACGTGCCTCACCCAGCTGCAGAGCAGACAGCCCCACTACACTGCTCCTTCCTCCACCCCACAGCCAAGCCCCCGGCCTCAGTACATCTGTCATTGGTACTGGGGCTGACACCCCATGCATGGAGGAAGGACCTCTCAGCATCACAGGGGCTGAGCCAGCTGTCCGACACCTTCCTAAACACACCGTCCCCTGTTGTCCTCTCGGGGCCAGGCACTCCAGCAACACCACCACCACAGTACCTGTACCCTTCACCCCTGGACTGGGCACATCTCCAAGTGACATATAAGAGTGCCAGAACCAGGTAACTGGCTACCTGTGGACTTTTATTTGGACAGTTGACTTGGGTCCATTTTTTGTTTTATAGCTTGTTGTTCAATAAAGTTTATCTTTGATTCACACACTTGCTTCATTTCTTTTTTTTCAATAAGGTCTTGGTGTTAACTTTTTAGAAATGGTTTAAGCCTTAAAATGCTTGTGGGATTGGTAAGATAGCTGTGAGATGGGTTAAGATAGCCTTGGGATGGGGTTAAGATAGCTGTGGGATAGATAAGCCTCCAGTTGCAAGCATAGTGGGACTGTATGTTCCACCTCCCAGTGCCACACCTTGGCCCTTTATTATCAATAATAAATTAATCAATCACCACACATGTGCACACAAACACAACTCTATTAAACGCCCTGTTCATTGTAGGCCCACCCAACATACATGGCCCAATCTCATCCGTGTGATGAGACAGGCTGAAGGAAGCATCCATTAAGCATCTACCATCCTGTCTTGCCACTCCACTGCTCCAGCTGGGGAGTTGCACCAGTGTTTCAGGAGGTTGCGCTGCTTCTTCCCTCACGTGAGGCTCTGTTGGGGCCTTGCACACCTGAGTGTCTATCAAGTTTCGCCCTTGCCTCCATTCCCCAGGCTCATGTCCCCATTGCCTTGTGACGTCCACAAGCCTGTTCTGCAAGACTGGGTAGCGGGTGCACATGAGATTGTGCAGGATGCAGCAAGCTTCCACGATCCTCCTCACGTCTCTGGACGATGCTGCATGGGGTGAGAAGTACCTGGAACCTTGGCCAGGATGCAAAGGCGTTCTTCCACCACCGGCCTTGCCCTGGACAGCCTGTAGTTGAAAATCCTCTCTTCACAGGGTGAGGAGTCTGGAGGTGTAGGGCTTCATGAGGTAGGTTCTGAGGGAGAAGGCGTCAATCCCCCATGATGAAGTAGGGCACATCTTGCGTGTTGTTGGGCAGGGGGTCTGGGATCTGGGAAGCCCACGATGAGGTTGCCTTCCAGCCCCTCCTTGAGGTCACTGGCATTGTTATACCTGGGCATCTGAAGCTGACTCGTACCCTGAAGCATCGATGTACATGAACTTGTAGTCAGCATCAAACCATGGCGAAGAGGACGATGCTGAAGAAAGCCCTTGTAGTTGTAATAATTGGACCCTGAACTTGGCTGCGAGCTTTGCAGGCCACGTGCTTGCCATCGATGGCTCCAATGGTGTGGGGAAAGTTGCCACCTCTGATACCACTGCTCTGCAACTTTCTTCCATCCTTCTTCAGTGGGAGGGGCACTGAGGACTCCTCCAGGTATTCTTCGATGGATGGCCTGCACCACTTCTCTGACCACAATGCTGATGGTGTTGTGTGGCACCCTCCAGCTGTACTGCATGCTTTTATAGGTGGTCCCGCGAGCCCAGGTGGCGCAGACGGAGTGCCACCTTGAAGCCCAGGTTCCAGGCTGGGCCGACTGAACTTGGTGTTTGCCCTTGGTCAACCTGGGTGCAGCCACTGCACAACTTCATCAAACATGGCTGGAGGCATCCTCATGAAGTTCTGGAACGCACGAGTGTCTTCGTTCCTGAACTCCACCATCAGCTTGTTACAGTACATCCGTACTCTGCTTCTCTGGAGATCCATCTTCGGACCCAGACACTTCTTGGCTGCCTCTTTTTCTTCCCGTAGTAGAGTTCACAGAGCCTGTTAGATGGCTTCGACTGTTGCAGAAGGAAGGTGGCTAACCAAAAGGATTGTGTTACATTCCACAGTGGACATGACTGGATGCTGTGGAAGAGGAAGAGTCAAGATGAAGAGGCTGCAGAGGTCTGCACAGCTTGGCTGCTTTTCTGAAAGTGAGATGCAGGTGAGTTGCCTCCCCTTTTTATAGGCAGTATAGGTGTCCCTTTGCCATCCTCTAGGATCCTCTAGGCATCCTCTAGACATCCTTATATCCGAGATAGGTCCCCTCCTGCGAACATTTTTTCCATTGTAAACGCTTTGTTTCCATGCTGCATTCTGTTCTGCATCTGTTCTGCATTCCGTTCTGTGTCCGTTCCGCTTCCTCCTGTGTCCAGCGCGGATGCAGTTGCACGGATGCGTAGCGGATGCCTAGCGAGATATATGCGGATGCATAACGGAATGGCGTAACAGAATGCCTAGAGGATGCGTAGTGGATGGCAGAACGGATGAGCCCAAAAACTTTTGAGCGATGAAAACGTCAATAAATGGATGCTGGACGGATAGAGAGGAAGCAAAACGGAGCAGTGAGTACATCCCGTTTTCCAAGGAATGGCAAGCTTTTTTGTCCGTTTTACATCCTCTTTGCATCCCTTGGTTCAGTGTGACATAGGCTGAAGTAGCATTAACAGAGAGATACAATCGAGATCAAGTGAGATCAATACCACTCTATAAACCTTAGTAAGACCACAACTAGAGTACGCATCCAGGTTTGGTCACCACATTATAAAAAGATGTTGAGACTTTGGAAAAAAATTACAGAGAAGAGCAACCAGGATGATTAAGGGGCTGGAGGCTAAAACATATGAAGAACGGCTACAGGAACTGGGTCTGGCCAGTCTAAGGAAGAGAAGGATCAGGGAAGATAGGAGACCAATCTTCCAATGTTTGAGGGGCTGCCACAGAGAGGAGGAAGGGGTCAAGCCTTTTTCAAAAGTGCCTGTAGGCCAGACAAGGAATGATAGATGGAAACTAAACACATCTCTTAAGGAGAGATTCAAACTGGAAATAAGGAGAAACTTTCTGAACAGTGATAACAATCAACCAACAGAACAGAAGTTGCCCTCAGAAGTTGTGGGGAAGCACCATCACTTGAGACTTTCAAGAAGAGACGTGGATTGCCATCTGTCAGAAATGGTGTCGGGTGCTCCTGCTTTGGCAGGGGTTGGACTAGATGACCTTCAAGGTCCCTTCCCACTCTTGATCTATCTTTAAGCTGTTGTTTTTTTTATTGTCAGACTTTGAAAAAACTTGGCAAGTCTTTCTTGTTGGAGTGCTAATTTGTTGGAAGCAGTTTCTTTCTGTGAGCAAACAGGATTCTTAGCTGAAACTTTAAAAGATTATACTGCTGCCTTTGGTTTGTTTGTTTCTCTCTTGGAACCAGGTTTGGTCAGGACACAAGAAGGAAGGAAGGAAGGAAGGAAGGAAGGAAGGAAGGAAGGAAGGAAGGAAGGAAGATAGATTATAATGTGAAAGAGGGAGGGTCTGAAGGAAGTCCTGCCTTAGCACTTGGCCACCACAGGTGCTCCTGACATGACTAATGTTGAGCTGGCCACCTTCCCCCCAAGGTCAAACACAAACCTGATGCAGCCCTCAATGAAATTGAGTTTGATACCCCTGCCCTAGGTCTTCAGCTCATGTAGCCAGCTCCATTTGATTCTGACAACATCTATAAGTAATGGGCTTTTCTCCCCTATCCTCTGTTTCTGGAGCTGATTGGGCTTCACTTTTCATCTCTCAGCTCTGCCTCGCGGATGGTTTCACAAATGCAAAAATTGCAGTTTTCTCTGGCTGTCTGAAGATGCTGCTGAAGTGTTCTTTTTCTCATGTCTCTGCTGTCTTCCTGGCTTCACTGCTTTCTTGTCTTGCCCAGACCCAAGATTGCTTTCTGGTCTATTGTATGAGACAAACTCCCCAATTAATGAGTATTTTAACCTAGGTAGAACCAAAAATCTGAATCCCAGGAGGGGGGAAAATGCCTATTCAATGTAATGATGATTTATCTTTTCCACATTATTAAAAATTGATACTTATTTTTCCCCAATTTCACACATTTCTTAATGTTTGTATTCACTGTAACACATATTTTATCTATGTTGTGTACATTTTTCTCGATGTCTAATTTTGTAAGTATTTTTGCCCTGTGCTTTCTCCTCATATATATCCTGTCTTTAAAAGAACTACACTGCAAAACTCACTTGCAAACCAAAATTTACAATGATGTATTTTTTTGAAGCGATGCAATGGCTCAGTGGCTAACATGCTGAGCTTGTCGACCAGAAAGGTCAGCAGTTCAGTGGTTTGAATCCCTAGCACTATGTAACGGAGTGAGATCCCATTACTTGTCCTTGCTTCTGCCAACCTAGCAGTTCAAAAGCATGTAAAAATGAAAGTAGAAAAATAGAGACCACTTTGGTGGGAAGGTAATAGTGTTCCATGCATTTTCGCTATTTAGTCATGCTGGCCACATGACCACAGACATCTTCGGACATTGCTGGCTCTTTGGCTTTGTAAAGGGGATGAGCACCATCCCCTAGAGTCAGAAACAAATAGCATGTATGTGCAAGAGGAACTTTTATCTTTATTTTTGTCAAATTGTCCTTTTTCTGCCATGGGCAAAAATTAATAAAGAGCTTTAAATATGCTATGGCCAGCTATCTGATTATTGTTATTGTTCTCAAATTCATCACCTGAATTTATAAATTAATAAACAGGTATCAGATGTTTGGAATTGGTTTTCCAACATAACTGATTCAGTAAACAATTGCAATGAAGCTGGCAAATGAGAACTAAGGGTGTTCTCTTTTTCTGCTCTCTTCCAATATACTGTAAGTTTTAATGGCACTTCTAAATCAGAGTTGCATGAATGTTACTAGTAAGTTGACTGAAATAAGGGAACTGCATTAAGGGAGTAGTATTTTTTAGTGAAGTTGCTATCATGGGCATTATGAATCTCAAACCATGATCAGGATGTAGCCTGATAGTTCCCCTCATCCAGCTTGAGAAGTCTCAAAAGGTCTTCTTCTAAACAAAAGCTGAGAACCTTTGACCACTCAATTTTGCCTAACATAAAATGACAAAGAATTGACAAAGCAGGCTGCAGAGACTTTTATCTGTTGGGTTATGCTGGCTCTTTCACACAAAGAAGCCTGAGGAATTATCAATTGATCCTTTGGTTAAATTATTTCCCCATCCTGATTTAGCAGTTATAGACTGTAAATTTCAGTTACACCCCAATCCTAAAAAAACAACTCTTTTTCACTATTTATTATATCCTGTCTGAAGACAGTATTGAGGACAAATTGGAAACTCTGGGCATATTGGTTCCCAGTTCTGAAGTCTACTGACCTAATTGTTTAAAAGCAGAACTTTGATCCCATACCACCTGAAATCTATATGGAAGGTATGAGGAATGTGACCCCATTATTGTGGCAACAATAGCAGAACAGAATAACGGAAGGGAGTTTGTCCAATCCACTGCTCAAGCAGGTCACTTGATACTATTCCCCCCCTCCCAAAAAAAGCCCATTTAGGCTCTTCTTAAAAGCCTCTAGTGATAGAGAATCCACAACTTCTGAAAGCAAGTTGTTCCAGTGGTTAATTTTTCTCACTGTTAGGAAATTTCCCCTTATTTCTAGGTTGCTTCTCTCCTTGCTTAGTTTCCATCCATTGCTTCTTGCCCTTGCCTCAGATGTTTTGGAGAATAGATTGATTCCCTCTTCTTTATGGCAACTGCATATACTGTATATTGGGATGAAATACTGCTGCCATGTCACCCCTAGTTCTTCTTTTCACTAGACAAACCCAATTCCTGCAACTGTTCTTCATGTTTTAGCCTCGAACCCCCTAATCATCTTTGTTTCCCTTTTCTTCTGTTTATCTGTTTCTCTTTTCCAGTGTTTCTACATCTTTTTTCATAATATGGTGAGCCAAACTGGATGTAGTATTCTAAGTGTGATCTTACTAAGGCCACACTTATAAAGTGGTACTAATACTTCATGTGATCTTGATTCTACCACTCTGTGTGCTCTGTGTGCTCTGTGTGTTTGTGCCAAGTGTGCAATTTAGAGGCTAGGCATCACCACCAATCAGGAAGAGTAGGGATACAAAGCTTTCTGTCTTTGCAGAAAGATGAGTATCAGATTCTGATGTTTTTAGCATGTTTCTTTACAAAGTCAACACCAGTGGTTTTAGTTCCATTGCCAAGCAATGGTTGATACAGCAGCATTAGTTAATTCATGGTTTCTAAGTGCTACAATGCCCAGATATCAAACCATTTGGAAGAAGACATTTCCCTTACCTTTTGTGATGTATCCATCAATTGATGCATTAAGAATTGTGATGTGTCCATCATAATTTGGCTAAAGCTGGAAAAAATTTAAGGGTTGAACCTTGTGAATATCATAAACATGTTGTTTTTTTTCCAGTGCTAAATTAAAGGGTGAGGGGAAAGGCATATTAGACTCTGGTTTGTGGCAAGGTAGAACAGATCTTCCCTAGTCTATGAAAAGGAACATTTTCAATCATATAATCAATTCATCAGCACATTTCCCCAGTCATTAATTCTTTCAAAGACTTTGGATCTTTAATTCGTGCTATCTTCTTGTTACCTAGGAAGAAACTCTCTGGGTTAAAGACTAATTAATACAATTTTTTTTCAGTCTCATTTCCCAAAGTAGGTTGGACTACTACATAGATCTGAGAGTGGGGATTTAATAAAGTAGAAGAATAACAGAAAGGAAGCAATACTCAATAAATAGAAACATCTTAGTGAAAATGGAAATTTCATTTCCTACATGTCAAAAACTAAAGGTTGACAGATGGAATAAAAAAAATATTTTCAAGTCACAAAAGAACAAGTATCAGATGTGTTTGAATCCCACTTTCAATTACTTTGAAGAAAACAAATATTGACTATCAAACAGCAAAAAGATGCAAATAAGATCTCACATTTGTTCTATATGGAAGATCTAAAGCTTTATGGAAAATCAAAAATCAGAATCCAGTCATTGACAAACCTTGTCAGATTTTTTTTTTTTGCACAGATATAGCAGGCCTAGAAAAATGTACTACAGAACCAAAAAGCTATGGTAAAATAAAAAACAGTAATGGAATTCAAATGCTGAATGGTCAAACGAACAAGAGCCTTAAAGCTTACAAGTATCTGGGCCTTTTCCAATTGAATAACATTAAACAAGTGAAAACTATGATTAGTAAAGAATATATCCAAAGAGAGACAAAATTGCTAAAAACAAAATTGAGCAGTGGAAACACCATCAAATCCATAAATACCTGGGACATAGCTGTGATACAATACATACTGGGGAGTTATATTAACTGGGAACAAGTTGTACAGGAAGTTTGGACTGAAAAAAAAAACTTAATATTTATTAACTAAGAATTACATCCCTGTGGTAATATTGTTATACTATCTCAATACCTGTGCTTCACTACAAAACTATGTGGTCGGGCTTAATTTTTTGGGAGGAAAATAAGGCAAAAAAATGCTTCTGGCTACCATCCATCGGTATCCATCGGTATTCATCCGGCTAGCATCCTGTCAGTATGTGAGAGAGTTGAGGGCTGTTTGGAAACTGAAGCAGTATTTGCTGTGTGAGCAAGAAGGAGACAGCAAGGACCCTGGGAGTGGCTTAGTTCAACTGTTCTATACTAAAGTTGCTTGATGCTGTGAAACTGAAACTCCTCTCCTCTGCCTGTGTTTTGCATTTGGAATAGATTTTTTTTCAGGTGGGGAGGGGGAGCAGAATGCCTTAGCATCAGAGCATGTTAATAATAATATAGGAAATATTAATGCTTTGATGGTCATTTAAAAAAAATCCTTTCTTAATGAGCACCTAGAAGCCGAGAGGAACATACATGCCAAATTTCAAATTTGTAGGCTTTATGGTTCTGGAGATTTTGTGATGATGCTTCAGTGGTATTTTGCTTTTATGTATATAGATTATAAATGCCCTGCAGAAACGAAGGTAGAGGTTTACCTCAAGTCAAAAAAACTATCAGAGAAGAAAGTCATTCATTGGTTGATTATGTAAATGACAGCCAAAAACAAGCATGCATGCAAGTGAAAAAAATTGCAATTTTCTGAATGTGCAGGAAAGAAAGAATGAATATCAAAATAATGTAATAATGTAATGTAAAAACACAAACAGAATGCTGGCAAGGGAAAACTGTTACATGGTCAATTTCTGCAAAAGACTGAGGGGAAGTGGATAAAGATAAAGCCTGACAATGGCTTACAATAAGAAAATTAAACAAACTTGAAGGGTTGATTTTGATTGTGGAAAACTATTGCAATCAGAACTGAAAAATCACCAAATAATTAAAAATGCAGATTGTGATAATGAATCAGAAGAAACAGTGGATTGTATACAAGTAGGTCCTGATATAATGAAGCCTGCCCCTTCCGGTCATATGTTATGATAATCATAAAATAGACTAGTTGTATGACCGAGATGGTTTTATAACATTTATGTGATGTTTTTCCAGCAATTGTTAATTTATACCTCTGCAGTGGGTATGGTTCTTACAAAAATTGCTAGGTTTTAGCAAAGCTGTTGTAAAATGTGGCCATATGACCACAGGACAGTGCAAACAGCTGTAAATTTGGTTGAGTTGTTGAGCATCCAAAGTTCATTTGCAAAAATATCAGCTATAGTTCAAATCTGCTCATCTGTTTTGAGATTAACGACTAATATGGACACCGTTTCAACTAGAAAAGTGTGAACATCCTATACCATTTAGGCCAAGCTAAAACTAAAATCTCTGGAAAATTCCTGAAAGGTTGGCATTCAGACAAATCAGTCATCAATAGACACATGGAGATAAACCAAATTTACACACAAAAGAGAAAATTTTAAAATGAAACAAGAAGATCAAAATGCATCGCCTCTAGCAGCCTACATCAAGATAAGCAGGGTTGAACATCAGACAAAGTATCAAGCAAAAAAACAATAGCCTTGTCAAGGAACTAGTAAGAAAAAAAAATCCACCAAAGCTGGCAGCTACTTTATCTAAAACAGGGATTGGTCCTCATACTCACTAGCACTGATGATGTTACTTAATCAGGTAATGAAATGTCTCTCAGGAAACATCCACGCACAGAGAGTGCCAAGTCCCACAATTCAACCCTGAGCTACTCTCTTCTACTGAAGTAAAACAAATATTCTTGAAAAAGGCAATGGCAAAACTATTTCTTATTGCTGCCAAGAGAAAAAGAAATAAAGCCCATGAATCTCACCAGGCTCAAGGTTGACTCAGCCTTCCATCCTTCCAAGGTGGGTAAACTGAGTACCCAGATTGTTGGGGGCAATATGCTGACTCTCTAAATTGTTTAGAGAGGGCTGTAAAGCACTGTGAAGCAGTGTATAAGTCTATTGCTGTTGCTATGAAGTAGCAGAAATCAAGCATCACTTCACCTTATACAAGGGAAATTATTATACATTTTGAACACATTAGATATTTTGTATTAAAGATTTATTTGTCTTTTGAGTCAGGATTGCAAGTATCCCTACACCTATATTTCCTTGACCTTAAATTTCAGCACAGTGAAACATGTTATCTCTTGAGCCTTGCAGAACCTTACTCACTGTACTTCAAGATACACTGTGCCTATGTGATTTCCTGCACAACAGCCACAATAAAGGAATGCTTCTTAATGGAGTCATACTGCAGGGAAATAGATCCTATTTAATTGCTGAGTAGGATGACAAAGTGCTTTCCTGGCTACAATATCTGCTGTGGTTCTGTGACAGGTTGTGGAATGTAAATTCCCCAAAACAAATATCGCCAGTTATTTTCTTACTTTCCGATGGCTGCTAGAAATACATGGTAACATTTGACAAATATAGAAAAACAACAGATGTCAATCCAGCCTTCTTCTCTGATGGTTCTATTTCTGATTTATAGTTTGTAGAGACAACTTTGCCACTCCTGACGAATGCATGACACATCTCTTATCAGTTTGGGGGGAATGCCAAGATCTATGGCTGTACAGTTTTGGAACTGTGGTACATGTGGAAGAGAAAATGATTCAGCTTGGGTAGAGACAGGTTAAGTTACATGGTGTCTTAAATTGAATTTGACAGCTCTGAAGCCTGGTTCATCTCTTCTTCGTTTTAAAGCTATAACTGGCGCTACATGTTTCTGAATTCACCAATATAGAATTGTATTCTTAGGGAATAAGGTGCGTGTGTGTGTGTGTGTGTGTGTGTGTGTGTGTGTGTGTGTGTGTGTGTGTTATGCAACATNTTCTTAGGGAATAAGGTGCGTGTGTGTGTGTGTGTGTGTGTGTGTGTGTGTTATGCAACATATGCTGTGCATTAAAATAATAATGATAAAATGCATAATAATATGCATTTAAATTGATGGCTTATTTGGCTTTTATTTTATAGTCAAGTCCTGATCATTTTAAGGTTGATTTTTTACATATGTATTGATCTTGTACCTATATAGAAGAAAAGATCCTGAGTGAAAGAGACACTGAAGTGGGGGTGCTGAGTGTAGCTACAACAACTACTAAATGACTTTACAAGTGAGGCAGTGGTGGGATTCAAAAAATTTTACTACTGGTTCTGTGGGCATGGCTTGGTAGGTGTGGCTTGGTGGGCGGGGCCGGGAAGGATACTGTAAAATCTCCATTCCCTCCCCACTCCTGGAGGAAGGCAAAATCCCCATTCCCTTCCCACCCCACTAACCTGCTTTCCAGCTCCGTTCTCCTGTGCAGGGCAACAAAGGAAGACCCAGCCAATCAGCTGGGACTCCAGAGGCAGAGAATAGATGAGGGCAGGGCCAGTCAGAGGTGATATTTGCCGGTTCTCTGAACTCCTCAAAATTTCCACTACCGGTTCTCCAGAACTGGTCAGAACCTGCTGAATACCACCTCTGAAATGAGGG
This sequence comes from Laticauda laticaudata, assembly GCA_004320025.1. NCBI lineage: Eukaryota > Metazoa > Chordata > Lepidosauria > Squamata > Elapidae > Laticauda > Laticauda laticaudata. Next base: position 20,405 of record BHFT01054472.1, read on the forward strand.
GAGCTGGAACATATCAGGACATATCAAAAGTAGTGCAGGGTTTACCCAACACATTTGCCGGTACCATCCACATATTTCTCTTCAAAGATATCTAACATAAAAGATATCTAACACTACTGGAAGGGATTTTTGAGGTCTTCTAGTCCATCCAAAATAATTTCCTCAATCAGAAAACCCCATAATATTTCAGAAAAATGGTTGTCCAATCTTTTCTTAAAAACCTCCAGTAATGGAACATCCACAGCTTCTGAAGGCAAGCTGTTCCACTGGCTAGTTATTCTCACCGTCAATAAATTTTCTCCTCAGTTCTAGGTTAATTCTCTCCTTGATTAGTTTCCATCCATGTTGATGTGATTTTTTTCTTAACACGACTCTGGTGGTTGTGTGAACTGGGCTGGATTGTCCCTAGGTTCCATTGTGCTGTTCTGTTGCTGCAGTTATTAATTGCTTATATTAGTTTTGATCCTATTGTTTTTATTTGTGTCCAGAGCCATAATTGCGAGATGAGAGGATTGTCAGTGTCCCAGAAAACTTTGATATGTAAATAAATACTTTATAATTTATTTATATAAAGAAGCAAACCAATGTTTATATAAATAAATGAATGATTTGTCTCCAGAGTCATTGTGGGTGCTCTAACACTGGAGGTTTTTAAGAAGAGATTTGTCTGAAATGGTATAGGGTTTCCTGTCTGAGCAGGGGGCTGGACTAGATGTCTTTCAAGGTTCCTTCCAACACTGTTATTATAATGCATAAATGTTATTATATTCTGTTATTATAATGCATAAATAAACAATAAAACCCTAAACTCTTTTGCAGCACACCTTTCACCTGTATAAATGGTTTGGCCTGAAGCAACTTGTATTCTGCTTACTCAAGTTAGATGCTGCAGTCCAGTAGCAGTAAACTTACAAATGATCCTCAATATCAAAATGTGGTTGGGAAAAAAACAGTAAACAAAGCTGTGTTGCTTTCAGAGTTACCCTGATGGGGTGATGAATAAAGTTGCATAAACTATGTGACTTTGGCAACAAAATGATTGAAAGTTGTAAGATAAATTGAAATGTAAATATTTATGGGGTGGAGAGAGAGGGAAAGAGAGAGATTCAAAAGGCTAGTTCAATTTATTCAGGATTTTTATTTTATCAAAAAGGAGAATGAGCCTGAAAGACTTGATTTCAAAATTTGCTTCATTATGCCTATTTTTACATTATATTGTAATTAAAGTTATAATTACAGAACGAACTATAATGAGCCTCCTTTCTTCAAAAGACATTGGAATCTGACTTTATTAAATTTTCAATTTGTTTCCTGCAGTGTTACATAGTTTATTCTCATTAATTGAAGGAGAATCTCATAAATATTTTATCAACACAGGAATGTGATTAAAAGCAGAAGGTTTCTTATTCTTATTATTCCAATTTTTGACCTTTTTTAAAAAGTAACTTTCCTTGGTGTCATTTTTTTTCCAAACAAAAAGTCTTTTAGTAGTCTTAAAAAGAGTCTACCCTGATATTCATATTATATTAGATAAAATCAAATTATATTAGAGCAATTCCACTCTGGTCTTGGAAGCATTTATTTCTATTCTTCTGGGATCATCTTTTACTTAAGAGATGCTTTGCCAAATTCTGTCTAAAAATACAGCAGTTACTCGTAGAATTTTCACATTAAATGGTTCAGTATTGCCTTCTTCAAGATTAGAATCTACATATCTGTAAAAACAGCTGTGCTCATTCTCAGTGCAATTGGATTATCATTTCTCCTGGCTATTTGGTAATATAACTCTTGGCATATAGATATACAGGCAAGGTTATTTTTATTTTAAAGAAGTCACGCTAAGCTTCTTCTGTCAGAGAAAACTGAAGATGTAAGAAAATAGATGTAACATAGGTAGAGTAGGGAGGCTGAATAGTAACAAAAAACATTTTGGGCTAAAATATATTGCAGATGAATAGTGGAAATATAAAACATTTCTCACTGTAGCTGAATCTGGTTGAGCTCTGTGCTAACAGACTGTGCCTCCTGGGAAGTCAGCAAAATGCTCCCTTTGGTATATTTTTAAGTAATTTTCCCATTAAAAAGTTGATTTTGAAAAATTAGGAATGAATGGGTGATATAAACTTGTCTTCTCCAATGTGGCACGTATCAAATATTTTCATATTTTTAAAAATCCCAGAATTTCCTGTCAGCATGCTGATTATTACTGGCTGAAAATGGTCAATTTATAATCCCATTTATTTCAAAGACAATGTTTTTTTTTAAGGCTGATGTCAATTTTAGTAATGTGAGTAGGGCTGTCAAAGCTGTACAGAACTTTAAAGGGATGTTTTGCTCTGATGATGCTTCAAAGTAAAGCAGACTTCGAACATGGTTTGTGAAGCCCCCTGTGAAAAATGATGGAGGTCTAGGTTTGCTGAAACATGTGATGGTACTCAAAAGGTGGAGAGGCTAGAAGAATTAGTTAAGGCCAGCTGGTGACCAGGTGATTCTACGATCTGATGAAGAAAGGTGATAGGAGTCTGTAGATGGCAAGGACTGAATGTGATGTCTCCCTTGACAACTCCTCTGACTGTTCCTTAGAGGCAGGCTTGAGGGAGGATGTGCTCATTCTGGCATGTCACAAACTGGGTTAATTAATGACTCTGAACTGCTGGACGAAAGAGATTTATGGGACACGTCAATTGGGGATAGTTTGTAGGTCAGTGAAGAGAAGGAGGAGGAGCTACATTTTATGGTGGATCTGAGAGCACGCAGGGCAGAGAAAAGACAAGGGCAAAGGAGATCTGCTAGATTACTCAGGAGAAGGCCCCATCTGTCTTGATGGGCTACACAAGAAAGCTATTTATTATGGCAAGCAGAGGGAGGAATTGCTGAGAACAATGTGTTTGGTTTATGGCTGTGTTTTTGTTTGTGCTTCCTGCTTGACTTTGTGCCTTGTGCTCTGAACTTCCTGGTTTTTCCACTACATCAGGATTGCCAAATTCATTTATTTTATTTTTATTTATTTATTTATTTATTTTTGTCAATTATTTACAAGATAATAGGTATCAGTAAAAACATAGTTATGAATACATGGATACATAAAAGAAAAACAAAATAAAAAATAGGACAGGGATGGTAGGCAGGTTGGTGCGCTTATGCACACCCCCTACAGACCTCTTAGGAAAGGGGTGAGGTCAATAGTAGATTTTGTTGTCAGCTTTAACCATTTGTTGTCTATTTGACAGGAATGCTTCTATCCAGTTATGCAGGTGTCCAGAGATACCATAAGATGTTAGTTTTAGGAGTAGTTTGTCATGTACCACTAAATCAAAGGCTTTACAGAAGTCTGTGTAGATTGCATCTATTGCTTTGCCCTGATCGAGTTGTGTAGTATAAGAGTTGCAGATTACAGATTTTCCTGAAACCAAATTGTTTATTAGATAGTAGGTTGTTTATTTCACAGTGGCATCACATAACATTCATGATATTTTTCCCCTTCGCTAAACCAGGTGTGGATGTGTGCAGTACGGGACACATCTTGGTTACAAGTTTGACAGCCCTGCACTAGATCCAGCTGGCTGCAGAACTGATATTTCTTAACCTTATCAAGGTGCAGCAGAGCTCAATAGGTCATCCTGAATCAACTTTGTCTTTGAAGTCATGCACTAAGAGAATGCATTTATACATCCCCAATAGCATTAGTTACACTAGAGCATGACAAAATTGTGCTTAGATATAAACAACCAAGATTTGTTCCAATTTATTCATGCATTTCTTGCGGCTGATTCTCACTTCAAACAGATGGTACAGAGTCAGAACATTTTGAAAGCTGAAGCTTTTGCATCATCTCAATTGGCATGCATCTCTGGTTCTTTCAATTTTGAAATCAGATTTACTGTATAAAAATATTAAGCTCACCGCTTATGCTAAATCTATTGATGCCTTTATACTGTTATGTTTATTAAATTTGCAAATTAAAGGTCAACAAGATACCTTCAGATTATAGGATTTTAGGACAAGTATGAATGATGCAGTTACCAAGGCCACTTCAACTGAATATTCATTATCCAAATTGGTGCTTAACTAAGCCAATATAAAAGGGCTTGTGTGCATCTAGGAAACATGATTCCAAAGATACTGACAAGTGCAAATCAGGGAATATATCTTAGAATGGTGTTTTTCAACCTTAGCAACATTAAGATATGTGGGTTCAATTCCCAGAATTTTTCAGCCAGCATGGAACATCAAGCCCAAATCATTAACACAACTCAGATGCAGGTCCCCGCACAGATTCAAGGTGTGGCATATTGTTTCTTCTATATAAGAATGGGCAAATACACTTTTTAATTTGTCCTTTTAAAATCTCCTAATATGCTGAAAATGAGAAAACAGAGGTATGTGGGGAGGGTTGTATGTCATGCTGCAATTCAAACAACAAGATAATCAAGACTTTTCTGAACTCAAAACAGGCAACTTCTGGGCAATCAATGTAATATTTAACACATCCTAAATTGTTTAGGAGTTTACATTATTTAGTTCCAGAGTGGTAGATTTCCTGGGTATTTATTTCCAACTTTTTAGAGACTGATCTTGTAATAAATGCAACTGTTAAACATATTGGAACCTCTTTGTCCTGTAATAGTTTGTTGTAAAAAGCAACTCGCCATCCATTACTTTAGAGCAACATGACTATTGCATCAACTCAAAAATAAGCAAAACACCGTATTTTGCCATAATTATTTTTGTAAAGCTTAGAATTTTTCTCAGTGAGAGTTAATCCCCAAGTCCTGTACCTTTTTAAAACTAGTTTTAAATTGCAATTTTTTCTGATCTTCCACCTTTATGTTCTTAGTCAGTATTGTCGTCGTTGATTTATTTATTCTTAAATCTACCATTTCTCCAAACATTTTAATCTTCCTCATAACATGTTCAATGTTCTCTAATGGGTCTTTCACAATCAATACCAAAATCGCTGGCAAATGCACCTAATTTGTAATTAAAATTTTAAAGTGTAAATTAATCTATGCATACATAGATTTACACATACAGATATTAAGTGTGTTTCATACCCACTGACCTCCTTGACCATCTCCTTCATTATCTGATCATCAAGTGTTGAAGTGATAGGAAATATAAGGAACAACACCAGCAGAAAATAAAAAATGAATATAGGTACAAGCTCAAAGTCAATCCTACTCAGAAGAACAAAGATGGCGAAGTGGAATCACTTCTCTGCATTATTGTATCTATTGAGCCAATTGCACTGTTTAGATTACCCTAGAGTCTGGATCCATCCAGGGAAGTATGGCTGGAAGACTACATTACTTAAACTGCAATTGCTTGCAATTGCAATATCATGAATAAAATTATTTATATTTCTCAAAACTGAAAGCCATTTGGATGAATCTATTGAGATGGCACAGGTACCTTTCTGTTCTTACCAGTTTCTGTCCATATCCGGGCTTAAACCAGATTGAAACTGATCTTTCAAATCAATTTTATTCAATACAGCCTGGAATTGAACATCCAGCATCCATTATTCAAGCATCTTATCTAGAAGGGGCATATTGCCCATTGGTCTTGTCTTTAGTTGTTTTCATTCTTTGGACTCAGACTTGGCTTCTTCAGAAGCCATTTAATCCCTTCTCTTTTTAAAAAGCTAGAACTACTTCCTCTCTTAGTGAGGAGTGTCCTAGACCCAGTCAGATAGTCCCTCCCTAGAAGATCTGATAAGCCAAAAAGGGAAAGGATCATGCACACAAGTGGTAATTCAAGCATGTTCAAGGACCTTGCCCAGCTCCTGGTATTCAGCAGGTTCTGACCAGTTCTGGAGAACTGGGAGCAGAAATTTTGAGCAATTCAAAGAACTGGCAAATACCACCTCTGACTGGCCCCGGCTCCATCTATTATCTGCCTCCTAAGTCCCAGCTGATCGGCTTGGTCTTCTTTTTTTTTAACAAATTTTATTCAGTTTTTCACATTAAAAACAAAAATCTCTTTTTAGTGGACAACATATTT
>BHFT01054473.1:0-18556 GCA_004320025.1 Laticauda laticaudata
GAAGCCAGCAGGATAGCCCCAGCCCCAGGAAGAGCGAGCCCGTGCTACAGACGCCCCAGCAGAAGCAGAGTGAGGGCCAGGGGGCGGGAGGGTGGCCCTGTCCCTCTTGCCAGGGCTGGCAACAGATGGCTGAGGCTTCCTCTTCTTTCCCATGGTGTGTGGGTTGCTGGCTGGCAGGGAATCTGGCAGGGAGTCTGGCATGCAGGCAGCCACCAAGGCTGGCAGGCAGGCTGGCAGGCTGGCAGGGAGGCTGGCAGGATGGCAGGCAGAAAGGCTGGCAGCAAGGCATGCAGGCAGGGCAGGGCTGGCAAGGCACTCGATGTGGCTGGATGCAGGTCTTTCCTCTGAATGGTGACCTGCTTCCGAGCTGCTTCCCTTTATATCCGCGGGGCTGACGCAATACATCCCCCCCACATGCGCATTGAATGCTAGCATCCGCGAGGCTTCTGCTGTGCATCCGCTAGGCTTCCGCTCTGCATCTGCTTTTATCCGCTGTGCATCCGCTGTGCATCCGTTTCATCCGCTTGTCGTCCGCTCTGCATCCCGCAGTATCCGTTCCGCGTCCGCTTTGCTGAGGTCCTCCGGAAGCCTAGCAGATGTGCCATCCGCTCTCATCTGCTCCCATCCGCTAGGCTTCCGTTCCGCATCCATTTTCCATCCACTCTGCGTCCTCCCCCATCTGTTCCATTTCCGTGTTATCTGCTCTGGATATGCAAATTTTCGCCCTTTTGAGAGCGGATAAACAACAGAGGAACATGGAACATTTTTCTCGTCCGCTGTGTCCTTTTTACAAACGTTTTGCATCCATTGGGCAGTGTGACAGGGCCTTTAATACAATTAATCTCCATGACTATTTGGATAATGATTGGAATAACAATCTAGACCCTGTACTGTGAATATTTGATACTAATTGTGAAATATTTATGTATAAAGTCAGCACCTGTGACATTTTTAAGGACACATCTACTAATTTTGGAAACTTCAAAACCAAGCTGAAAACCTGAGAAGCTCACATGATTCTAGACCAAAATGTGACTGTTGGATTCTCACTCACTATGCCCTTGTTTTTCTTCCAATGTTCTTCTAAGAATACTCTCTTTGCAAATGATGTGAAATGTACAAAACTACGTGTTCCCCAATTCCTTCAGCCTCTGGAGCTGTTCAGAATGCAGTCAAATACTCCTAATGATAAGCAAGATATTGTGCTGATGAGTTGTTTGTCAAAACGGGACCACTTCATGTCAGGTCTTTTCTGTCCTGTTCAGGAATATCTAATTCAGGTAGTCCTCGACTTACAATGCTTCATTTAATGGCCATGCAAAGTCGCAACAGCACTAAAAAAAAGAGATCTATGACCATTTATGACCGTTGCAGCATCCCTGTGATCACATGGTCAAAATTCAGACACTTGGCAACTGACTCATATTTGTGATGGTTGCAATGTTCCAGGGACATATGATCCCCTTTTGTGACATCCTGATAAGCAAAATCAATGGGGAAGCCAGATACACTTAACAACTGTGTTACTGACTTAACAGTGATTCACTTTACAACTAGTGGCAAGAAAGGTTGCAAAATGGGACAAAATTCACTTGACAATTGTCTCACTTAGCAACAGAATTTGGACTCACTTGTGGTCATAAGGTAAACACTAACTGTATTACTTCATTTGCCAGATACATTCTATTACCTTTCTTTAGTACCTAGCTGTGATTGCTAAATTTTGGGGTTGTAACAGTGATCAAAGTAGATATCACCCTTTCGTTCCTCATAGGAAATGTAGACATTAAAATCTGAAATGTCTCCAAATTCTTTTCCTTTGCCCTCATAAAAATGCAGCCTTCTCTCCTGGAGGACATGGGAATTCAGGGAGCCAAAGAAACAATTTCAGCTGCTGTGGAAGAAATTAAAGCAAGAATTTTTTGCCATCATGAAAAGTTCTATCCTGCAGCCCATTTTAGTAATACTGAACTCAGGGAGAAGTATTTACAATTGCTTGTTGAGCAAATATGAACTATGCACAATAATTCCCAGAAGTCTCTGTTTCCTTTTACTCTGGTGCTCCTAACTCAAAAATGACATGGGCCTGGAACAGCAAAGAAAGAAGGCATTTCCTTTTGGAAACTTTCTTGTGGCAAGGAAATGCAAAGAAATAATAACTGCATCAGGAACATTGTGTTACATGGAAAGCTTGGAGTTTGACATAGATACAAAGAAAGAGCCATTGATTTATGTGCACGGAGATATGTGAGTGCATGGGAATCTCTTCAAATGGATAGGTTAGTTCAAGGTAAGAGGGGTAGAGAGCACTTGAAATGAAGTGGCAATTATCACATGATGTGGTGAAGAGACATCAGTGCAGTTTCCGATTGCAGCTTGAGAAAAAGTGCCTTTTTTCAGGTTTACAAATCAGCTCAGAGTACTGGCATTTTTTTTAACAAAGGAAGACATGAAATCTGATGAATACAAGCCTGGTTGCAAATATTCGTTCTTGCTTTCTTAGATGATTGTTCTCAACTACCTTACGCAGAAGCAGATTTTCAGATGAGTCAGCTGCAGCCATCTTGGTGATAGTGTGCTTTGTTATTTCCCTACTTCTCACAACTAAAATGTGCTCTATGAGAACATGGCAGTGATTTAATGTTAGAAAGAAAACATCATTTCACATCAGGATCTGTTAATGGTACCCCAATCTATGAAAACGGAGGGGGGGGAAGCTTCATAGGCAATGTTTTTCACTTTAGGAAATTCTCTCCCTCTGGTAGTTGGGCTATCACCCATGCTGTTACTCTTTCCAAAGTCCTTCACTCTGTCCTGGAACAACTCTACTCATCTTGCCTGCTGGTTATACGTGATAGGGCAGGAAAGATTGTAGATAGCCATGTTCATGGGTGAAATTCCTCAGATTGCTAGATGATCACTGCAGGGGGAGGAACAACTAGCAATAGTTATTATCTTAAGAAATGTATGACTCCTGCTCTCCCCCCCCCCCCCCCCCCNCCCCCCCCCCCCCCGGCATTAAAATATTCTTTATTAGTAATATTAAAAAGAGGCAGAATATTGTATTTCCCCAAAGGAGAAATGGAGAAAAAAATATTAACAACAGCAGAAAGCAGCCCCAATCTTTCTTCATAGCCTCAAGCAGATGCCTCAAATCTTTAAAGATGGATATTGTGAACCTATTAAGAAAGACTGGGTCAATTTATTCATAAACACCTTCAGCCCCCACAGCTGATAGGATTAAGAATTTACATTTTGCCATCCAAAATGTAGGACATAATAGGATTAACCCATTGTCAGCTTTCAAGATTCCTTCTTCTGCTTGTCTTTCCGGCTGCCATAGTAACGGGGAGAGGGAGGATAAATTGGGCTATATATGTGTGTGGGAAAAGTGCTGGATGCTTGAGAGGGTAAACTGTAAAACTTGGGAAAACTTTTTTGTCTATGCTTACATGCTTACTGTGCAGCTGCAGCATCTTATCTATCCAGGCCAAGGTCAATGGCCAGATGTCTGAACCACCACCTGAAGATGCCCCATATGACAGTATGCACATCTCAGACTGGATGACCAGTTTGAACTGTTGGGGATGGGAACATTGGCATAACTTTCTATATGTGATTTTCATGCTTATTGCCTCAGAACTTTTATTCCTCTGATGCTACCATATCAATTTTCAGTAAAAGTCCTTTTCTCTAAAATAATGGAGTCTTGGATTTTGAATAGAGCCTCACCTGACACTCACCACCATTAGAATAGCAAAAGACAAAAGACTCACTACATTGCACAAACCCCTGGAGTATCTCAGTCACAAAATCCCAGAACCCTATAAAGATCCATCCATTCACCCAGCCAAGGGATCAGCCACTCCAGAAACATGCTTTTGTCACTGAAGTTTCTCGAAACCATATAAACCATCTTTTCTTGCAGTCAGTCAGCCTCCATTTTATTTCCAGCGCCTTTCTTCCAGCTTGGAACTGGACTGGATTTTATTTCCAACAGAACATAAAAGAAGCCAAGGATTCATCTTTTCCAGTATCCTGCTTCCCTCAGCAGCCAGTTAGTTGCTTCAGGGAATCTCACACCACAAATAAGTCAAGAGTTTAATACCTCCTCCCACACACACCCGATAGCAACAGATATTCATGCTTCCTCTAAGCTGGAGATAATTCATATGCATTATGATTAGCATCCATTGGTCTGCTAGCCAAATGTAATTTCTGATGTTCTTATGTTGTCCTAATTTCCAAATCAAGTGCCCTTAAAACACGCCAGGGTCTTTCTTTGCCATAGAAACCCTGAGATGCCTGTCATCTCAGAAGCATGATAGCCTATGGTTTCATAATGACTGGAATCATGGAATCCATTAAGAAAGCAAGAAAAAAAATGACTTTCTGAAGTGAAGCTGACATTTCAAAGCCCTTTTTCATTTCCAAACATGAGCATATAGTTGGAGAGAAATAGGAGAAAATGAAATCATATTCTTCAGATACAAGCATAAAAGAATGTGAGCCTTTGCTTTAAAGAAAATAGCATGTTGCAATTATCCCTGATGGTATTATAGAGTGCATGAAACAGGAATTTGATCATGTAAATCAGTGGTGGGATTCAAAAAATTTTACTACCGGTTCTGTGGGCGTGGCTTGGTGGGCGTAGCAGGGGAAGGATACTGTAAAATCTCCAGTCAGAGGTGGTATTTGCTGGTTCTCTGAACTACTCAAAATTTCTGCTACCAGTTCTCCAGAACTGATCAAAACCTGCTGACTACCATCTCTTATGTGAATAAAATTCAGCTCTGCCCCGCTGCTGTATTCTGTAATGTTTGACCAAAAAATATACAATCTCTATATGTTGCTGTGAAATGTTCATTGGATTTGTATTGTCAGCAACTTGCTGCAAAGGACCAAAAATGAGAACATAGAATAACAGGGTTGGAAGCGATCTTGGAGCTTAAGCAGGAGACTCTATTCCATTCTGGACAAAAGGTTATCCAATCTCTACTTGAAAACTTCCAGTGATGTAGCATCCACAACTTCTGAATGCAAGCCTATCCACTTATTAATTGTTCTCACTGACAGGAAATTTCTCCTTAATTTTAGATTGGATCTGTCTTTGATGAACATCCACCTATTACTTCTTTTCCTGCCCTCAGGAGGATAGGTGGGATTCAACCCAGGGGTGGGATTCAACTGGTGTTACTACCAGTTCAGTGACTGGTAGTGATGTGTACTGCCCACGTGTGTAAAACAACCATAGACTGCTGTCCAGACAGCTGAAAAGCACTGCGCGCAGGTGCGCAGCATTTGAAAAGCCTCTATTTCCCTGCTTTTTCAACCTCAGCTGTGCCATGAAAAACAGCTGAGGTTGAAAAAGCAGGAAATAAAGGACAGGTAAGAACCCAGGTGGGCCAAACAGAAGCAAACACAGAACTGGTTTGGTGTCTGGTGCTCTTCAGAGCTACTGACTCTATAGAACCGGGCAGAACTGGTGGAATCCCACCCCTGGGTTGGCCCCGTCTTCTCAATGGTAGCCCATCAAGTATTGGAGGACTGCTATGCTGTCATTCCAGTTATTCTTTTTGTTAGATTAGGATATCTAGTTCCCACAATGGTTCATCATACAGTTTAGCCTCCAGGCCCCTTATCATCTTTGTTGTTCTTTACTGCACTGTTTCTAAAGTCTTGTCATCTTTTTGTGTCATAAATAAGAGGAACAGAAGCAACATTCAATGTTTGCAAAATGTGACAAATGTACTTCAAATGCTGAAGGTAGAACTAGATAAGGGTGATTTTGCCATTAACTCATCAGATTTCTCAAAGACAAGTAAGATCAGCTGAGAAAGCTAGCAATTATTGGGGTTGTATTAGACACATAGGAAGAAATTAATATTTTTTTCTCCTCAAAACAGGTCATTGACATGTACAACCAAAACCATATCTGAGCTGTACCTCAGTTTGAATCTTATGCAGGAGTTTCAAACAGGCCAGATGCGTCATGTGGAGGCCATGCCCATCCCAGCTCCATAAATGGGAAAAATGGCAGGAAACATCACGTGATGGCAACATGACGCAGCAAGTTTGACCCCCATGTTATAAAGGAAAGGTTGGAAACTTGAACAAAAATTATCTACGTAGGCTGAACCTAAAGATGGCCTTGATGGCAAATAATGAATTTACAGAAGTTCCACTTAGTTTTTGGTCTTCTAAGTACTGAATGATATTCAACAAGTCCACAGGTGTTCTTCAACACTTGCACCCATCTGGTAAGCCAGATTTCACCCATTTTTTGTTTTAAGTTTTTTGTTTTTCTCCACTATTTAAAGGGGTAAGACTTTTTAGGGGGAAGGAGGAGTGTAACGTCTATCATAATCAAGAATGGTTGATTTTTTAACTTTGTTCTTTATGTTGAACTGCAACAATTAACAGGTATTACTTCATATTCTGGACTTTTTCACTTTGTATTGTGCCATTCAAAACAAGACATGATGACATCAAAATAATGACATATTGCCATGATATCATCATGCTAATTATACCATTGATTACTTACATCATGTCTGTCCAGACATATACATTTAATAAATAAATCTGATATAACTGTGTGTATTGCGTGATGTCTATTGCATGTCTATGACTTTACAATGATATTTGATTGGCCATGATGAGAAACAAGATTGATGTGGGTGAGCTTTTTTATTTTTAAAAAAATATTCAAAAAATTCCTTATTTTTTTCTTGCTGGTTCTTGATTATCCAAAAAGCCATCAAAGAAACAAAATGGGAGGGTGCAGAACCATTTCACAATTCTGTTTTAAACATATATGAGACAAGGGTGGATCCTGCTGTTATTATTCCACTCTGCTCTTCATGTAACCAGTTTACAATGACTTGCATAGTATTTTCTTTGATAGTATTACCAGGTTTACAATCCATAGATACATGGACAAAATTTTTATTTTTTTATTTTTTTTAAACTTTAGGCCACCTGATTCCCAAATGACTGTTATAAACACAGCTTTTCTTTGTGGCATCAAATACCTCTTTCAGAAGGCCAACAGCATCAAGTATGCTGCACGTGCCTAAATTCATAAGCTGGGTGGAGAATTCTGGGAGTTAAAATCCACCAGTCTTAAAGTTACCAAATTTGGGGACTCCTGATCTAGATAATCTAGTCTTGTTTTATTCTTAACAACTCGACTCTTCTCTCCTTCCCTCACCCAAAATAACCAAGGATGTTATATCGATACATGTCTGTTATACAGAATTTTGAGGTCTGATTAGAGTCTTCTAGGAAATCAGCATCACTGTTATCTTTTCAATGTTTGTTGAGATTCAGACTTTCTATAAAGCCAGATAAGTGTGCATGGAACTCTGTCCCCAAATTGATGCTTGTTTTCAGTTTGTTTCCTTAGACACTTATTGCCACCTAATGGCTAAAAAGAGGAAAAACTGTTTCACTGATTTCCTCATCATACCACAGAAAAACAGAGTAAATGAACAAGCACCCATTTTGTTTCACCCTGTAAATAAATGTTCTATCAGATAAATCTTGAAAGAATAAGGGGCATTTTGAAAACCAATAAAATATTCACAAAGTGAATCATACTCTTAAATGATAATTTGTAGAAAAACTGTTGAAATGTCCCTTTACTAAAGGCACAAGAACAGGCAGAGCAACAACCAATTAGTAATGTAATCCAGAAAATGTTTCTGAGTGCATTTTCTTATTTTTTTTAATTTTTAGAGAAAATGTATAAACAAACACAAATAGAAAATAGATCAAGCAAATAAAAGGATAAGATAGATATTAGTAAACAAGTCATTTAAAAATGTCAAAATGGTTATAGATTTCTAGCATATCATTAGTTAATTATTACATTTCTTGTAATGATTAAAAGCATCATTAAACTTTAAGCAAAGATAAATATGAAGAAGCATGATTAATATATTATAAATTATGAAGTAAAATTATAAACTACGATAGATTGCATCCAAACAGATTCTGTTCTGTTTTGAATATCCCATAGTATTACCATATCATCTCTATACATAGAAAAATTCAAATTTTGTACAAATCCATAAAATAAACTATAGTCCAAAAATGGTTTCCAATTTGAATTACCTTTTACATCAAAGTTACTTTTAAGATACCAAGTTGTTTTGTACATTAAAGTATCTCCACTCTTTTTGAGAAGCCCATTGTCTCATATAAGAAGCCACTTCATGAACAAAGAATAAAATATATTTAAAATTACAAAGATTAAAAGAGGAGGCATAGATCAGAATGCTTCTTAAATTAAAGAGGTTTTAAATATTGAAATAGGGAGAACACATGATCAAATACCTCAGCCAGAATTTAAATATATTATGTGGTTTTGTATATGCCAGTTGGATCAGAGCACAGAAGGCCAGGTGATTTTAGTTTCTGCAGGAGGGATCTCGATTATTCTGTAGAGCTTTGGAAATCTTATGGTTTGCAGGGAAATAATGTCCAACATAATCAGAAAGGCTACAATAATAAACTGTGGTTTCTGAATTTGAAGCTTCTCAGGCAAAAGCTTTCAATCTGAAAATTGTGATGCAATTTCTAAGGATCTTTTATTATGCCGCCTTGGTTTTTGGGAAGTCTCTTCTTTTTACTATAATAGCAAAAACTTCATGTGGAAGACTAGGCTGTGTAGAATAACTTCACCAGATGAGCTCTTGTTCCAAGTGTATAGGTATATATTTATATATATATAAATATATTTATGCAGTTCAGCTTCCTTCGGGTATTATCCCACATCATTGTAGTGCTTTTATGACGTGGGATAATACCCGAAGGAAGCTGAACTGCATTCATGTAAGTACCCGTGAAAACTTAAAAAAACAAATATATTTATATATATATATATAAGTGTATATATTTGAGCATAGGTCACTCCTAATGACCGCAGCATATTTGACAGTGCTTCTTCCAGTAATTTAGATATTCTCAAGAAGAACAAAAGGAATATGGTGGCTCAGTGACTAAGATGCTGAGCTTGTTGATCAGAAAGGTCGGCAGTTCAGCAGTTCAAATCCTTAGCATCACGGAATGGAGTGAGCTCCCATTACTTGCCTAACTTCTGCCAGCCTAGCAGTTTGAAAAATGCAAGTAGAAAAATAGGGACCACCTTGGTGGGAAGGTAACAGTGTTCTGTGCACCTTTGGCATTTAATCATGCCAGCCACATGACCACGGAGACGTTTTCAGACAGCTTTGGCTCTTCTGCTTTGTAATGGAGATGAGCACCACACCCTAGAGCCAGAAACAACTCGCACATATGTGCGAGGGGAACCTTTACCTTTAAGAAGAACTATGATGGCACAAGAATGTCAGTCACAGGACTCATCTTGCTGCAATTATCAATGTTTATTGAAAATGTTCATTTTTATTTTAACAATGGATTACCATGATATCCTTCAAAAATCATGGGAATTATAATTTGGATGAATAGTTATCCTGAAA
This sequence comes from Laticauda laticaudata, assembly GCA_004320025.1. Taxonomy (NCBI): domain Eukaryota; kingdom Metazoa; phylum Chordata; class Lepidosauria; order Squamata; family Elapidae; genus Laticauda; species Laticauda laticaudata. The sequence goes on from BHFT01054473.1 coordinate 9,486, forward strand.
GACTCTGACATTCTCCCAAGCCTTTTATTCCATACAACTTCTAAGAGCTACAGCTCCCAGAAATTCTTTGGGAGAATCTCTATTAAATGATTTTAATTCTGTGGAGCCTTAGAATCTGATTTGTCTCTTTGCTCAGACTAGAAGGTACTAATAAATGCACTCAAAACATTTACTAATATATAGAATAAATGTCATCATAACTCTGTTATGGTGAGAAATAATGTTATCTCATTTTTATTACTGAAACATTAAGCACCATAGATCAGCTCTAAACTGCAGTTTGTCATCCCTATGAAAATTTAATTCGAACTGTCTGCATAGCCAACAATTGCTATCAGCATTGTCCAGTCTGTGTAACATGATATCCTCTATCGGTACTGGATTTCAATAGCTATAGCCTAGTCAGTATGATCATAGCCCATGATAACTAAAGATTATATAGTCCAGCACAACCAAAAGAAGAACACATTCACAATGAATGTTACTGAAATAAATGTTCAAGGAAATCCGAGTCTATTCTTGGTAAATTTATGATTTGGACCCTGTCTTCTGATTGTCCTTAAGCTATAGTTTCCCAAGTGTGATAATATATGAGAATGACCTAAGGGACAGGAAAAGGATCCATAGCCTATCTGATAAGAGGCAACTCAATCCACGGATAGAGGAAAACCATGGGAAGTATTTTGGAATGAGACCTTCCTTCATTTTCCAAAAAGCAAAAAGAGGGGAGGGGGGAATACTTTTAGTCTGGCAAGATTATGTTTTCTTCTAGACTACCACAATGAGCTAAATCATGAGATATAAAATAATGAGCTTAATAATACACCTATGCTTGCCAAATAAAACTGCTAGACTATATTTTGGACAAGCAGAATTGGCACACCAAAGCTGAAACTTTAGCAGAACCAAGGCCAGAGATATCCTCCAATTTTTCCAATTATTCCTTTGTCCCAGTTATTCCTGAAACAGCTCCAGTTTACTCTGGAACATCAGCACTGGACATTGCCATTACTACTCCATTTGATCATTTTGCAAGAATTAAAAGAGGCACAGGCTTGGATTGTCTGGAGCAGACATGGAGCAGTGCCTAAAAAAACCTAGAATCTGGAATAGAGAAAAGGTGAGGAGATGCTGATGCAGTGGTGGGGTTCAATTTTTTTTTACTACCAGTTCTGTGGGTGTGGCTTGGTGGGGTGGCAGGGGAAGAGTACTGTAAAATCCCTGGTCAGAGGTGGTATTTGCTGGTTCTCCGAACTACTCAAAATCTCTGCTACCGGTTTTCCAGAACTGGTTAGAATCTGCCGACTACCACCTCTGTGCTGGGGATGTGGATTTTTAAGACCTGCAAATCAAGAGATTTGAGATTAGACAAGAGCACTTTGATCTGTCTCGATCATTTTGGGTGGTGCTCAGGAATGGGTTACGATTGTTGATTCCATGGCTGCAAAAACCATTGAACGTGATCTTTGCACCTTGAATCACATACAGCCTAGTTAAGAATCAGTGTTTGAAGAAGGCCACCAGCATCTACGCAATATTGGAGCATGTATGACACTACCCTACTACCCCCATAAGCTCCCAGTTCCTGAGATCAAAAAGTTCTCTTCATCTAGCTAGATAACACCTTTCTGGTTTATCTAACATACCATGTTAGAAGATTGCTTGACTGGCAAATGAGCTATCAAAATCACTTGTTACAATCCTCCTTCATTGCTGCATTTACTAGGTGTCTTTAAGTAAGCCATAGATGCCCTCAATGGGCCCTATGCCCCATGTTAAACACATCAGAGGCATTCACCAGTCACTTTTTTTTTACCATGGTACCTTTATCTCATCTCTAGCCTTTCCTTAGTATCAACTTATTGTTGATACTACCTTAGTACCAACTTATTATTTCAGATTTAATGTAATACTTTCCTTTTTTTCTGTTACAATCTGGATGTGTTCTAGCTCAGCGCTTGCCAACTGGTGGGCTGTGGCCCAATGGTGGGCCATGAGAAAGTTTTGGTGGGCCACAGCATGCTGAGGGGGGAGGTGGGGCAATCTTGCAGTCTCCTTGCCAAACCCTTCTTGTGGCTGCTGCCTCCTGCCTCAGAGCATTGAGGAGGCCAAGCAGCAACAGGAAGAGTGTGGACCTCCAGAGCTACAGGAAGCAGATGCCCTCAGGTGAAGATGTTGCGAGGGGGAGGCTCGACCCCCTCTTCCTCCTTGTCAGAACACGCTCAGCGAGAAAGAGGCAGCTTGTCAGGGACCAGAGGGGCGCTGAGCACTTTTGGCGAGGAGGAAAAGAAGCTCCTAGGGGGGTGCAGGAGATCATGCCCTGCCTTCACAGGCCAGAAAACACACAGGAATGCCCTGATCTCCCGCGCCCCTGCCCTCAGAAACTCCTCTTCCTCCTTGCCAGAAGCGCTCACATGCTCAGTGGGAAAGAGGCAGTTTGCCAGGGGCCAGAGGGGCGGTGAGTGCTTTGCATGTGAGTGCTTCTGGCGAGGAGGAAGAGAAGCTTCTGGGGGGGAGTCGAGCCTCCCCTTTGCAATATCTTTCCCTGAGGGCATTGCTGGTCGCTGCTCAACCTCCTCAATGCACGGAGGCAAGAGGCAGGAGGTAGCACCAATTCAGAGTTCCTTTCCCCTCACCCCCTCACCCTCACAGGCCAGGCCTATACCATGATCTCTACATGTATGACTGCATCCATGCCAGTATCACTCCTGTTGCCCCACCTTTCTGACAGCCATCGGGTCTTTAGCATATAGCTCATCAGCCCAGAATGGAGGCTGCCTGCTTTGCTGAACTGTGCATATCCACGCCTGCAACTCTTCCCAGCAGGGGGAAGCATCCCCTCTCAGCTTGGACTCTGGGTTTGTGACTGGTATGTCTTAACTGGGACTGGGATGACTTTGCCTCACCCGCGGCCAAGTAGCAGCTGCCAGCTCCTTTCTCCACACACCAAGTCTTACCACAGGAAAGAGAATAGCTGGAGGTATCAGTGTAGTCATTTGGTTAGTTTGTAATTGCCCTATCCAGAGAAGAAGGTGCTAGAGGAGGAGGAGGAGGCAGTAGTGGAGAAGCAAGCCAGGTGTTAAAATCTGGGAGGGGGGGAGGCAAAATCACCGGCTTGATCCACAAAAACACACTAAGACATAATGGAGACCTAGAAGATAAGCAGATCTGTGGAACAACTGTCCTGCCCTACCAAAGAGGTACTACAAAATCAGGAAGATACTACCCAGGCATCACATCAAGACTGCCTTCAAAACAGACAGAAATATAGCAGCCATCCTTAAAAACCCCAAAGATAAAATTGACCTGGAAAACCAAGGCATATATGAAGTCCCCTGTGCATCATGCCCTGCCATATACATTGGACAGACCAATAGAAGAATAAGTACCTGCCTGGATGAACACAAAAATGCAGTAAAAAAGCTGGAACACACTCCTCACTAGTTCAACACATGAAAGCCACAGGTCACAGTATCAACTTCAATGGCACCAAAAACCTAGCCACTATTGAAAACCCCAGCCACAGAATTATCAGAGAAGCCATAGAGATTGAAAAAAGACCTGAAAGCATGAATAGAAGAGATGATTCCACCAGACTGTCAACATTTGGAAGCCTGCACTCTCAAATAGAAAGATCTCCACACCACAAGCCAGGCAAACACCTGGGCACAAACAGATCCCCCCTGATAGCTCCAGCTCAAACACACCCCAACCAGGCACCCAGATGAATCCTAGCTTCCTAATAAATGATAGCCATCCATTTACTCGGAGCCAAGCTGCACTAAAAGCCTCCAATACAGGAACACAATGTTGCCAGCCAATCAAGACACAAAAAAAGCCACAAAACAGACAGAAGATATTTAGAAACAGCAATCAAGGAGAACACAGCAAACTCCAAGACCAATAAACACAGACCAAGGCTCCCAACCAATCAGGATGAAGAAAAAAACCATCCTGGACACAACAGTAGGCTAGCCTCAAATTTAAATGAAACGGCTGTTGATAGCCTGACTCAAGACGAACCCAATACAGAACCACAACTTTTGCCTGATGATGGCAGATGAGATTCTGCTGAAACGTTGCTACAACTTTAAAAGCACAACTACAATGACGTGGGATAATACCCGAACGAAGCTGTACACGTACACATACACATACATATATATGTTAAAATTAATTTATTTATATTTAATATAAAAATATATTAGATATATTATCTTTTTTTAAATTCATATTAGTGGTCCTCCAGATTTAAAAGTATGAGTTTGGTGGTCCCTGAGGTCCAAAAGGTTGGCAACCCCTGATCTAGCTTGCTTCTCCCAGCAATTGTTCAGGATGTATGTCTGCAAGCAAGAGGTTTTTGAGTTTCTGAGAGAGGGGAATGGGGCGGTGTGTCTCTTTTTTCTTTCTTTTTTTTAATACTTCTGAGGATTCATGCAAGAGCGCTATATCTATCACCCTGAATAGACACCAGTCTCATTCCAGGTGTAGTTTGACTGTCATGAAAAACAACGTGGTTGATAACAGTTTGATGTGGGGCCTGGCACCATTTTTCCCATTCCATTGCGGCTTTGGTGACATGATGTGTTATTGTGAGGACCATTATATTAACATCACAATTACCTAAATCAGGAATTCCACTACATCAGTGGTCCCCAACCTTTCTGGGTCTGCAGATCGGTGGGAGCAGTGATGGTGGCAGAGGGGAAAGAGGGGATGGTTTTGTGCACCGCTTTCCCAAATGCAGATGTGTATGCACACATGTGCTCTCCCACCACTTCCGCAGCCCGGCACTGGGCCACAAACTGGGGGTTTGGGACCCCTGCACTATATGATCATCCAACAACTACTTCCAGGTGTCATTGGCTACAAAATAAGAACAGAATACTTTACAGGTATTCCTCAACTTAAGACCACAACTGAGCCCAAAATTTCCATTGCTAAACAAGATAGTTGGGTATATCTAGTCTGAGGAAAAGAAGGGTTAGGAGTGACATGATAGCAGTGTTCCAATATCTCAGGAGTTGCCACAAAGAAAAGGGAGTCAAGATATTCTCCAAAGCACCTAAGGGCAGGACAAAAAGTAATGGGTGGAAATTAATCAAGGAGAGAAATAACCTGGAACTAAGAAATTTCCTGACAGTACAATTAACCAGTGGAACAATTTGCCTCTAGATGTTGTGAATTCTCCAACACAGGAAGTTTTTAAGAAGAGATTGGACAACCATTTGTCTGAAATGATGTACAGTTTCCTACCTAAGCAGGGGATTGGACTAGAAGACCTCCAAGATCCCTTCCAACTCTGTTATTCTATTTGTCAACTAAAAAGATACTCCTTTGGTCTTTTTAGCTGCCAGAAAAAGGGAGTGGGGGAAAACAAGGCATTCTTGAAATGCCTAGATATCAACTCAGCAGCCCAAAGTTGTTGGAGCATAAGAAGATTATTGGAGAGCATGATGGATGACACTTGGGGACTGATGTGTCCTATCGGAGAAGTCACATCCAGGGGGTGGGGGAAAGACCAGGGTCAAGGGGGAAATGTATAATATGATTTAGTACTGGCTGCACCCAGCCACGCACCAACATGGCAATTTCTAATAAACCAATTTACTTTTTCTGAGATGCGGCTAGAGACTTTTGCTTTGAATGAGGGGGATTTGTTGGAGCCCTGACACTATTATTGTGAGTGAGTGTTGTCCCATTTTATGACCTTTCTTGCTAAAATTGTTATGGGAATCCCTGCAGTTAAGTTAGAAACACAGTTTCTAATTGTAATTGAATCTGGCTTCCCCATTGACTTTGCCTGTCAGAAGTCACAAAAAGTGATCACATGACTCCAGGACACTGCTACCATCCTAAATACTTGCCAGTTACTAAATGTTCGAATTTTGATCACATGAGTGGGGTGCTGTAATGATTGTTGTGAAAACTGTTCAGAAGTCACTTTTTTCAGTGATGTCGTAACTTGTAACTTCAAATGGCCGTTAAACAAATTTGGCTGTAAGTCGAGGTCTACCTATAGTCACTTTCTGCCAGACCAGTATTCCTTTGCAACACCACACAGGAATGGAACTTGTTCATTTTCATTCCCTCCTTTCTGCTTCCGGAACCCTCCTTGTTTACTTGTGAGCCAAGCTATTTTTCAAGACGTTTAACAGAGGTGGAGGAGGAGTTCTGAAGGACACAGGGAGAGTTCCTTCTATCTCAGTACCTGACCTTATTTAACAGAATAACAAAATTGGTAGGGACCTTGGAGGTCTTCTAGTCCAGCCCAGACAGGAAGCCATATACCATTTCAAACAAACAGTTGTCCAAGCTCATTTAATACCTACTACCTGTTAGAAAAATATTTGGTGGCTAAATCCAATATCCTGCCCATCCCAAATTAGAGAAAATGACTGCTGATTACTTTCCCTTTGATAAGGGAAATAATCCTGTCATAAAAAAATACCAGTAGGAAACAGACAGTAACATAAACAAAAATTCTTACTTTAAGATCAGAGGTTTATTGTTTCTAATAATTGGGAACATAAGACATGAACGGTTATAAAAGATATAATAGGAGCAATACACTTATATTAATAAGCCATTGCAATGGGGTCCAGTGATATACAGCACGTCCTGCAAGGACTGCCATAAATCAAAAGGCCCGGAGCTGATCTCCAACCCTATCCTTTATACTTTTCTTCTAACCACATACATGCTTCACATCTTCACTAACTGTCACTTTCTTTTAATACCTGTGTACATTACTGTCAGTTCCTCATTTCCAACACTTTCATTCTTCCTGTTTCTTCCATCCAAGTGCATACTTTGCAAAAATATGTTTTCATAGCAACGGCTCAGCAGGATTACAAATAGTTCTGGTATATTTTGAAACCAATCGAGCTGAAAACTTTGGTTCATGTCTCTTTCTACTGGGGCCTCCTATCATCCATAGTACTTATTGGATCTAATAGATCAATAAGCTATATCTTTGATTCTCACAATCCCTTATACAGCTATCATTTCAGAAATGTGTTTGAATCAACCAGAGAAAAAGATTTAATTGTCCCTCTTGATTCTGCACTTTGAATTCCGGGGTTTTTAGTTCCTACTGAGTTATTCCCAAACTTAATATCTCTAAAGTGGATAATGGCTCTCACATTTACAGACCTATAGAAATGTATTTTCCATTTAAAAAGGTAATTTCAAGCTCGAAATGCACAACTCAAGGTAATCACCTAAGCAGAATTAAAGAGCCAAAACAATTACAGTCCAAGTGAAATTATTTTGTACTCTGGCCAAAAACGAAAAGAGAAAAATCCATCATTTACAGTCTATTGCTGGTTTGGGGATTGGTGCTGGTAGGTGTTCTTTCTTCTAGATGTCAAAAATAAAAAGATTGGAGGGACAGAGAACTTCCTCTAAGATATATTTAAGATATATTAAACCAAAGAGAGCAGCAGAGAAACTGAAGGTTGAAGGCAACAGAGTAGTATTCTAAATTAACCTGTTTCATCCCTTTCTCAAAGCTACTGTGCCTTGGTGGTGCAGTGGTTAGAGTGCTGTCCTGCAGGCTACTTCTGCTGCCTGTCAGCTGCCTGCAATTTGGCAGGTCAAATCCCACCAGGGTCAAGGTTGACTCAGCCTACATCCTTCTGAGGTGGGTAAAATGAGGACCCAAATTGTTGGGGACAATATGCTGACTCTGTAAAACTGCTTAGAGGACTGTTAAAGCACTATAAAGCAGTATATAAATCTAAGTGCTATTGCTATTGGTACTGAAGAATCTCTCTTGAGAAATTTTATCTCCAGTACATTTATGTGGAAAGCTGTATATGAAGCTGTGAAGAGGTGAGGCATCTTTGAGAGACATTGGTGGAGATCTGCTTTATTCCATGACTTGTGCCTTGGCTGCCTAGGGGAGGAGAAATATTTCCTTAAGCCACTGCATTATAGAGTTGTCAGATCAGTGGTGGGATTCAAAAATATTTACTATAGGTTCTGTGGGCATGGCTTGGTGGGCATGGTATGGCTTGGTGGGCGTGGCAGAGAAAGGATTCTATAAAATCCCATTCTCTCCTCACCCCTACATTCTAGCTCCATTCTCCTGTGCAGGGCAACAAAAGAAGACCCAGCCAATCAGCTGGGACTTGGGAGGCAGAGAGTAGATGGGGTGGGGGCAGTCAGAGGTGGTACTTGCCAGTTATCCAAACTACTCAAAATTTCCCCTACCAATTCTCCAGAACTGGTCAGAACCTGCTGAATACCACCTCTGTATTAACCCATAATCCCTACATTATTTCCAGATCAGATTTGTTTTGTTCGGAAAACACACAAGGTAGACCGGATTCCAACAACAAAAGGCTTTATTTACACTCAGTCAGTAACAGGAACATTTGGCTGCAGCCGAGGCCAGCCTTTTATACAGGCTGGCCTGCCTGCTTGTAGCCTATGGCATTTCCTTAAATTTGCCACCTTTCAGCAGCTCTTTGGATTGGTTCCTTGTGAACCAATCCAATGCTTACTTTTCTTAGCCAATCAGATTTGGAGATTTGGAGTCAACCATTTACATATAGAACATTTTGTTTTGATTATAACTATCTGAGAATATCTTTGGATTCATCAGCATATTAAATGAAAAAATAATAAAGATGAAGTCATATGTTTTATACATAAGATACTCCCATATTCCTAACGTACTATATATGGATAATTTAAGGCAACAGGAAATAGAGTTCTGTGTAACTTCTACCTTAAGTAATATTCCAGAAGTTGTTAAACACATAGTTGTTTTTTCTAGCTATAGGATTAGGGGGGCAATAATTGTCGTAATAATAGTTGAGACCAGTGGTCGCCAACCGGTGGGCCATGGTCCACAGGTAGACCATGAGAAAATTTTGGTGGGCCACAAGGAAATCTCACCCCCAGAGCAGCCCTCCAAAGCAATTAATCCAGGCTACACAGAAACACAAGGCTGCACCACCCACATGGCCCGCAGAAACCCTCCCCGCCCACTCACTCCTTACCTGGTAAACTTGCCTGCTAAATTTCTATTTTTCCTTTTTCCAACCATCATCTGTTCTGCT
>BHFT01054476.1:0-13740 GCA_004320025.1 Laticauda laticaudata
TGGTGGTGGTCTTTTGGTTGCCCTCTGGCTTCCTCTCTCAGAGTTGGCTTATTTCTGCCGGTGTTTGCTGGGTCGCCACATTCATTTTCTGCATGGTTGCTGCTGACTTCTTTGCGGCTTCAGCTGCAGTGGCCTCAGCGATGGCCTCGGTAACCGTGATGTTTGGCCGGGTCAGTAGTCGGCTCTGTAATGTGAGATCCCTCAGTCCTAGGACCACATGGTCTGTCATGGCTTTGTCCATATTGAGAAACTCACATGTACCGCCAATGTCCCTCAGAGCTGCTATGAATTCCCCGACACTCTCACCTTCTCTCTGATCTCTTTTATAAAATTCATGTCTCTGGATAAAGTTGGAGATGCCCGGTGCATAATGGGCTCTCAGTAGTCAGTCCAGCTCTGGCCACTCCATCTGTTTAATGTCCTGAGGTTTGGCCAATGCTTTGGCCGTTTTGAACACTGTGGGCTCACAGTGTGTCAGGAACACAGCTCTCTTCCTTTTATCTTGAAGGTACAACCTTGCAGGTCATTGCTCTCGAGGAACATGAGGAATCTGTCGATGTACGATTCCCAGTCCTCTGTCGTGGGGTCGAATGGTGCGGGTGGCGAGTTGTTGCCGGCCATCTCGTCAGTTGGTCAGTCCTCATTGCCACGTGCTCGACTGGTCTCCTTTGTCTCAGAATCCCATCCTCGTCGCCAGTGTTAGATTGCGGGAAAGAGACTCGAGACCAGTGTGACTTTCAGCTCTTAATTTAGTTCCTAAAGTCTGTTCTAACTGCAGAGCCGCGGCAGCCTCTTTTATAGCGGCTGCTCATGGCTCGCGGCCAATGACGGCTCTTTAAATCTCCCACCGATCCGGCGGGCCAATCACAAGGTGGCAATGCGAACCAATCAAGGTCACGTTTCTAAACCAATCACCAAGCAGTATTTGCGGCCCAATCAGAAGAGGGTATTTCAAGTATGTTAATATAAAACAATAACCATACTAGTAATTTCCTGCTATGAATCAAAAGTAGTTTTTTCAGAGATGACCAGCACTGTGGTGTTGTGCAGCTTGCCTACTGTTCTTTATTCTATTTAACTTTAGTCCAATTGACTACTTAAACTTCCTCTTTAGTCACAGGTTGCTGCCCTGTATGGTCATTTTGTCCTCACTGCTCCTTCCTGAAAGCTCCTCAACCAGTGAATCTCTCTTTTTTGTTTTCTGTTTATTTACTGGATCTTAAAAGGAAAGTTAGGTGGAGGAATCCAGGAAAGCATTTAACAACTTTGCCAGTAGAATGGATTTTAAAAAACAGATAAGAATTCTCTCAAATGTTCTTTATTGTGCAAACAATAGGAAAAATTGTAAAATGGTAATATTTTTTAGAAATTATTTAGAAATTATTTAATTAATAAATAATTTTATTTTTAATAATTATTATTAAATAATTATTATTTGATAATTTAATAACTAATTATTAAATTAGTTTAGAAATTATTTCTGTATAGTTTAATTTTTACACTGTTATGTTTAATTCACAAAAATGTTCATTTCCGATATTTTTCAGGAAATTCCCTCCATAACAATATTCAGATCAAAACATAATTCTAGGATGGTTGACCTTGAATCTTATTCATATTATTACATTCTGTTGTGCACTGATTGCACATAGTGGATTGTTAATCTGTTTTGCAGCATCTGTATGTTACAATTTCCAAGAGAGCAAATTCTTGTTTTTCTTCTATATGAATCTCTCCCTTTAAAACAAAAAATTATTTTGGTGTGCATGCATGCATATATTTGCACAATGGCATTCTAAAGCATTGATTTTCCAGAGAACAACATTGGTCCAGTTTTTAACTGGCCACTTTTTGTGAGTGTATTAAATCTGTAGTTAGGTTCACTGTCAGCTTTAGGCAAACTACTGAGCTGTTATTAATCTGCTTCCATGGTAACTGCTGCTTACAAGCCTAAGGACAAAAATGTGTTCTTCTGCTAAGCTGCACAAGAGGTTCTAGTGATATTTTAGACAAAATGGCCATTGAAAGGCAATTGCATTGATGTGTATCAGTCATGCATATTTTACAGTCAAGGAATTTTGGTATCTTGGGTTAGTGTTGCACATTATTGCTATTTTTTCACATTCTATTTTTAATATTTTCCATTGCGGTTGTTATTTGCTCCATTTGTATTTGCACTTTACACATAAGCTTTTATCTCCTCAAAGACTACATAATTTAAATGAACAATTCTTTTCTTGGTAACTGCTGTAATGTAATAAATATGAATATTAACATACTATTTATAGGAAAAGGAATGATATGCAGAATTTGATTGACATAAAAATAGCATTGAAATATTAAATAAGATAACAATGAAAGATTATAACTTAATAAAAATAACTGTACTATTATTAGAATTATATAACTTGTCAAAAGTAAATATGATGAATATTATTTTATGTGTATTAAGTTTTAAAATGTGATTAAAAAGGGGATATTTTTTAAATATAGTGGCATTATTAAACATCAGATGGGATAAATGATGGAAGATTATGACCCATATAAATTTGTGAATTATTATTAGAACTATATAAGTGTAAAACACTACAAATATGATTAACAATATTTTATTTGTAGTAAAAAGAGGGATATTTAGAACATGAAGATTGACACAAAAATAACATGCTGAAATAGTGAATAATCAAAGAATGAAAGATTATAACTCAACAAAATATGTGTATTAATATTAAATTTTGTAAGATTGTCAACTCTATTAAATATGAAGAATATTGTCATATTTGTCTTAAAATGTAAGACACTCCAATGCCACACTGTTCACATACTGATATATTTGTAAAAAAAGAAAAAATATTTTAAAAAGCCACTTTTTCAAACAACTGGAGAGCAGCAGGACTTTATGGAGTGTGTACTGAGTTTCAGTGACAGAAGTCTAAGAGCATCTAGAAATCCATATACAGATTACCAGCAAGCTCCATTCCATTGTAGCAGGAGAGTGTGAGAATTCTTTGCTTTCTAAGGACAACATGACAAAGCATAGCAAATCTGTACACACTGCTTTATTGTACCTTCCCCAGTAAATAGCCTATTGCTCTCCACTTTTCTAGGATTTTAGAAGTCCTTGCCATGTCTTTAAAACTCAGCCTTTTAAGACTTGGTCCAAACAAAGTCTCAAAGTCTATAAAGTAGCACACAATATTCTTGTTATATGTCTATTTTCCTTTTCCTCCTCCCTCCTTGTCGTCTTCCTAATTTTATTTAATGTCTATCCCATCAAATTACTTTGGGTGGCAAATAATAATCAGATAAAACTATGCTAGCTTGGGATTGGGTGTTGGTGTGGATATTCGTGTTCTAGTTGCAACTAATTCCTGGCAAAACTCCAACCTCTCAGCAGAACTCCCACTAGGATATGCTATGTATGAAGGAAACAGAGATGGGAAGTGTTTCTGCCTGATTGCAGCTGCTTTTTCATAGAATAGAATAGAATAGAATAGAATAGAATAGAATAGAATAGAATAGAATNTAGAATAGAATAGAATAGAATTCTTTATTGGCCAAGTGTGATTGGACACACAAGGAATTTATCTTGGTGTAAATACTCTCAGTATACATAAAGAAAAAATACATTCGTTAAGAATCAAGAATCATAACGTACAACACTTAATGATAGTCATAGGATACAATCAACAATCAAATCCTACTAGGAAATAGTCAATATAAATTGTAAGGATACAAGCAACAAAGTTACAGTTCTACAATCACAAGTAGGAGGGAGATGGGTGATAAGGAGTGATGAGAAGATTAACAGCAATAGTAATGCGCACTTTGTAAATAGTTGAACAGTGTTGAGGGAATTATTTGTTTAGCAGAGTGATGGCTTTCGGGAAAAAATGTTCTTGTGTCTGGTGTGGATAGCAACCCTAACTTGCTCCCTCACAAAGTGTGATGATTCCTTTTATTGTGACTTGCTCCAAGTATCATTCTTTATTCTCAGTCAGTAAATTCTTGTGAGTATGTATTCTAGTTTGATTCTAATTGTTTGCTGTATTAGCTTGCTGCATTATAGTACTTAGATTTTGTTTGCTTTCTATATTTAATGTAACATATTTATTTAGTATGAAAGATAGCACTTTTCTTTGCTGTCCTAATCCACCCTTCTTTCTGTACTTGACATAGAATAAAATCATTTCATAACCGCAATGAAACCATTTGACATCAGTGCCGATGCTTATCTCTGCATTCAGATCCTAGTTAGTTTCTTTCAATATGGAAGGAATTAACAATCTTTGCAAACACTTCTCCTGTTACATTTCAATTTGTCTGATATGTAGGAAAGGGTTTGCTCCCATGGAAAGAAATATTATTGCTCCAAATTCATCCAATTATCTTTCAATACAATTAAGTTACATATATCATCTTTAAAAAGAACTATATAAAAATATATTTCAAAAAACATATGAACTGTGTTGTTGAAATTTGAGAAAACTGATCCTATCATAAAGCTGGGTTTTATTTATCCAATTTCATTTTTAAAAATAGTTAAATAATTGTTTCAGTCATACCAGACAATGAAATAAATAAATTCTGGTCTTTCAAACACTTTCTCCATATTCAGACATCAGATTAAATTAGTTAATGTGTCGTTCAGGTTAAAGCAAACTGACCATTTTTGAAGCTTCTAAATATTGTCTTTTATGTACACTGTAGCAGCTCACTTAAATCAGTGTAAAATATAAGTTCAGATTTACATTGGGGATTAACTGGTTCCTCTTCCTGGCTCATTACATTGCAGAAATATCCTAATGAATAATATGGTGCATTGAATATGTTTACTTTTTATTGTGTTATCTAAGAAATATTTTTTTATTTCCTTTTTTTGGAGCGTAAATTATTTAAGCTTTCTCCCATGAGCTGTTCAGAGCATCCAGAAGTGAGAGGTGCTTCAGTCTCTTCTGGAAAGGCTGGGCTTAAAACTTCCATATTTGTATTTCTCGAGCACCCCAGAAATAATAACTGTAACACCAAATATTGAATCACTGCGAGCTATGGGGTGCTTGGCTAAGCGCTCATTGGGATAGCGTCGCCATTGCTTCTTGTCGTAGAAATAGTCGGGCTGGTATTCAGAAGTTACATCTCATCTAATTCAGGCCAGGAGTTTATTATCCAATACAATAAATAGAACAGTGGATTTCAACGCAAAAAATGGAGTAGGCTGGTAAGACCATGATAATCCAGTTCTTATTCATCTTACAGTGGCTCAGTAAGGATGACTAAAGTGCTATAAGCAATTCTAAGGCAGCTCATTTTGGAAGAAATGCTATTTGCCAAACTAGGATAAGAATTGATCTTTATGATTACAAAAGTTCTCCATGATGTATCATCTAATTTTAAAGACCAATCACAAAATGTTGGAACTTGACCACTATATAAAGGATCTGGATAAGGACGTTGAAAGCATATTGTTTTTCTGTTTAAGATTTCCTCAATTATGTTAGATTGTAGTACTTAATGTTTTTTGGAGAAAGATGCCGCTCTCCTAACAAGAATAACCGTCTCTTCCCTTTCATTTTTTCCAATACTTTTTTCCATAGGCTGCATATTTTAACTTGTATATCTCAAATTAGTATGTTTCCTCTATCACTTTTCTGTTATCCAGACGAAAGGAACCCAAACTTCTAGCTTTTTCATTCATGACAATAGAAGTTTTGTAGACTAACCTAGTGATTTGTAATAAGGTGTCCTCTAATATGCCTTTCTTCTCTTGGTGCTCTTCTGTAACCCTTGATACACAAACGAGGAAACACAACCTCGTATGCTTCCTAGATAGGGAATATACAATTATAGTACAGTTTAAGGGCATCTATACTATTTGAACGGCACATTTTGAACTGAAGCTACCATTAGGCAGAGTAGTTTTCTCTGTGGAGTTTCTTTGTATAACAAAATTATCCTGGCTCTGTATCTAAAATTAAAGATTTTTTTTTACATGACATCTCATATTTTACCACGCGAGTTTAACTGCAATTGGCCTATTTGTGGTTGACGTAATCATACAGTTTTGTAAGCGTAATCCGGTCTCTGTGCAATTTTCTTCATTCGGTATTTTATGTTTTTTAAGACTGGAACAAATACATAGGTATAGTATGCAGTAATACTCAACTATTTGTGGGGCAAAACTTATAAATTATTATCTGCCTACTGTTCAGTCCTATATTGCTTGATCTTAGTCCATGATCCATCTTTATGAACAAACACTGGTATTGTGCGCGAGATTATCCTGCATGTCACATATGTCTCGTCTTTAGGGATAAACAATAGTACTATTTATTCCACTTTGCTTTCCCTGTATAGAAAACCGACCTTATTATTGCTTATGTATTCCATCCAAAACAAGGGACTGGCACCTTTCCATTTTTTTTTTTTAATAAATTCAACTCAGCCATGATCTCTAATCTACAACGGTACACGGCTCATGGGATCAATTCTGGATTTCTCTCTCACAAATGTCACATCAAACTACTCCGAGCTCGGTGAATATTTCCTGTACATCAGGAGCCTGGATTCCCACATTATTCACACTAGAGGGTGATTTTGAGGGCCAATTTATAATAATATATATAAGAAAGATGAGTGGTAGCTACATACAGGAGAAGTATAAACATGCTTAAATTAAGTGCATGAGGAGGAGATATGGTATTGAAAAATCTCAGTCTAAGTATGTAAAACAATGTCTGTAACGGTCAGAGTAAAAGACAAGAATTGAAGCTAATTACAGATTTCTACTTATGTGGAGGTGGGAATTTCTAAATACCAATCGAGGATCTTAGCTGTCTGAAAGAAATGCCATCAGATATAATGCTCACTGGGATTATACTTTTTTAAAAGACTTTACAACAAGTCTTTCCAATGGGGAAATACCCATATTGAAGAATGCGATTGACACCGGAGAGGACAGTATAAGAATGAATCTGCTTCGTGGGAATCTAGAGTTATGTATTGAAATTTATGTAAACGCAAAGCAGAACAAAAAAAAATGAAGTCAAAAAATTATATAGAAACTAGTTAATTATTTTGTTCAAGATAAAAATTGAATACACTAGATATTGGAGATGACATGATATGCCTTCTGCAAAGAGGGAACTCTACATACGTGCCACTTATGTATTCTGTTCAACATGGGCAAAAAATTCTTAGGTCACAATAGCTCCAGCAGTCAAATCAATATAGGGATAACATACTCACACCCATATTTATCATGCATTGGGTTACATTCCAGTCATACACATTGCAAGACCACGCTACCTATTAAAATACAGAAATGCTGAGAGTGCCCAATCTTTTATTCGCAAGGGAAATAAGCAAGCTTCAGCGGGCACTCTGATTGAACAATGGAACACAGAAACACACAACTAGGTAATTGGTAGATATCGCTCAAGGGCTTAATTTAGCACCGTTAAGGAAAACGCACCTCAATTCTCAACAACCCTCCACTGTTTCAGTATGGACCGTCTCTAACGGCCCGAATATTGTAGAAGATGGCATTGATAGCCTCCTGCATCACGTCCCTCTTCATGGGGTCCATGGACAAGGGCTCTAATCTCGTACATAGGGATTATATATAAGATGGCAGTAATTTGGCCCTTCATTCGCCAGTGATATATTCACGACTTCTTTTAGTTTTATTACCATCTATCATATGTACCGGCTCTTACAGACTAACTGAGGAGTCTTCAGCTCCCAAAAACTTATTTTTTACTACATCCTCCGCCTTAAGGGACTGGCAATCTCAAACAAGCATATGAGTATGAACAAGGGGATAACTACAGGATCTGAGTGGTATTCAACATATCGAATGGTGACTCAGTCTCTAAACTCTGGAGGAGATCCTCCTTCTACACAGGCTGAGATATACGAGCACAGTACAAGACAAAACTGAGTGATAGAATTTCACTGAATGAAAAATCAAATGGAACAAGCGAACAGAATAGAGACTAGACGCGCATGAGGTTACACTCAGTTAAAGTAAGGAAATAAAGGCTGGAATTTTAATGAATCAATTATTCTATACCTGAGTCAGGCATACCTAGCAGACTAAGAATACATCAATGAAGAATTTTATAAGTACTATCCCAAACTGCATAGGATGGTTAACCCTATGACGGAGATGGGCACACAAACGCATTCAATGGCAAAACAAAACAAACAAACTGCTGAGACATGTGAGTTATCCCATAAATATTCTCTTACCACCCTGAGAGGTTTGCCAATGCACCAGATCCTCCCCTTCCTAAAGAGCCAGATGCCATCCTAATCATGTTGGACCGGTGGCTTTCCATCTGTTGACTGTGCTGGTCCTTTAGAATGCTCCGATCTAAACTGATCATCAACCGAAAAGCACCACCAAAGAATCCTGGCTTTTCTGCCTCCTACCACTAGACCATGATTGGCCTGGTGATCTGTGATGGAGTGGCTTCATAAATGAATTTCAGACGAAGACACTAATTGAGGAGCTTTTAGGGGGCTGGTAGAGCAAAAACTTTTGGAATGCAAGGTACAGAAATGGGTATAGTTAGTAAAAATAAACAGGGGTGACATTGCAGCAGTGTCCGATATTTGAGGGGCCTGCCAAATGCAAGAGAGGAGTAACTTATTTTCCAAGGCAAGGCAAGAATGGGATGAATGGACTGTGCCATAATGGTGAGAGAGCAATGCACATCGTGACGCTAACAATTCACAGCCACTCCTGATTTGATTCCATTTACTTCGATTTTTTTCCTATATTCTTACTCAGATCTTTGGTGATTGAGCCTCTCTGATAATCTATGTGACCCTTAGGATATAGGTCGGATTCTGACAAATAAATCAATAAATAACATAATTGAGAATATAACAAGAGAGCAATAGCAAGCAAGAACTAAAGAAGAACGAACAATCACCCAATGGAACATGCTTGTCCTTATCCAGTGTTAGAAGTAGTCCACCTCACTTGAGATTTTAAGAAGAGAGCTATGACAAGCGCATTTTGTTGATGGAAATGAATAGAGTTCTCTGGCTTGAGCAAGGAGTTGAACTACATACTCCAAAGTCCTTCCCCAACTCTAGATGTTCACGAGTGTTCTGTTCTTAAGTAATTGTACACCCTTTGCAGTTATATTATACGTAGTATCTAAGTATATGTAATTCTTAATTTATAAGAGAATTGATCTCTATTTTTTATCTTTGTAAGTATTTTGGTTTTTTGTTACTAGCTACTTTTAATTTGTTTTTTATATTTTGCCCTGTATTATTCTTGGCCATACAACAGAGGTACCAGAGCCTGTGGAATCAAGTTGCTTTCTAAATATTTTAAAAATACATTAAACTTAGAAATACATTAAGGAAAATGATCTATTAGTGTTTGGCTGAACCCTAAACAGAAACTGTCACCTTCCTCTTAGTTGACTTTCCAATCTAAATATCTAACATAACTATAGGGAGTGTCCAAAGGTTTTCCTGAATTCATATAGTTTTTATTTGTGCAGATGAGCTTCTGCCTGAGAACTGTTGAGCCTTCAACTTTCAACTCAGAAGTACACATGACGTGGATAATAACCACACGAAGGATAGCACTAAACAGCACAAATGGTATAGTACCAGCGAAATAGCTTATAAGAAAACACACATATATACCCACCAATATTAATTTACGAGAGCATAACATATAGTATTCTTCTAAGTAATTGTTCAACCGGGACTCTACACTACTGGTTCAGCGTTTGTTCGGGTAATGCATTTCTCATGTCACTGTAGTTGTGCTTTTAAAGTTTAGGGCATGTCTCAGCCAGAATCTCTAATCCTACCGATCAATCAGGCTTCTGTATTGTGTTCCGTATTGGTAGTCAAGGCTTTCACCAGCCGTTACTGTTTTAGAAGTTCTGCGTGCTTGAGCCACCTAACCTGCTGTGTTAACAGATTCATATTAGAGATACGTACCGTAGGCAAGTAGTTCATTAGGTCTGAAAATTGGGCTCTAAGAATTTTCTTAGTTCAAAGGGTTATGCCATTAAACATTAGGATTAGGCTGAGGAGAGAATTATTGAATGACCCCAAGAGACAGAATGGTCTAAATAGGAGATAGTTGGACTCCGCTCCTAAATCAGGTGCAGACCATGCACAATGGGGTAGGTGAATACCGTCTCATTTTAGACGTATAATTTTTGATTGCATTTTATATATGGTGGCGTCGGCAGATTAAAATTCTGTTCCACTTTGCATAATTTAGCTATGTCCTGTTTGGGTTGCGGCTTCTGTCATGGTAGGCAGGTGCTCAATCAGCCAGTGACACTGGGTATGTGACATTCCTCTGGACCAGTTGCCGGGAAATTTGAAGGGTAGTTAAGGAGAGAACAGAGGTTAAATACTATAACCCTTTGGACATGGAGGTTTTTCACCAAGTATATCCTTTCCCTGCCATGGCACCCAAAGCCATGCCTGATTAGGAAGCAAGTAGTAGAGCAACAAATTTGAATTCCACCCGCGTACGGTAAATAAAAAATTGGAGATCCCGAGCTCACCATGCATTAGTAAACTCTTGTGAGCTGGCCTATTTAAAACAGGAGAGAAATTAAATGGTGATGGGTCCAATATCGCAACTAGTTTGTGACTTAGAGTCTGGGAGGCCCATTGCCCGCAGCAATAATATCCAATGTATTGCTGGCCTTTATCCAGGGCAAATTGAGCGCAATGATGAGAGAAAAATAACAGACAAGCGCACTTTCTACTGGTTATGGCAGATGTTGCCTTGCCCACATCTTGCGCTTTGTTCCATCACTTTATCTGGCTTGCTCTAGAAGATTTCTGGTCTTTTTGGAAGATATCTATGTCCGTCGATGATATCATGAAGAATTGTGGGGAAAAGGAGGAATTGAAAAGATCATCACATCCCTCTCCAGCTCGGGAAACTAGCTCTCTGTGCCTTCACAAAAGCGCTGCCTGGTTGATAACGTAGAATAGCCATTTCCTTTTCGCGCACAGGAGTACAATTCTGAACCTCACGATATTGTGTTTGAAATTTGTATAGTCTCGAGCAGTCCAGGCTGATGAAAGAGATTCGTGACCACCAGTGTCCGACATCTAATCTGGAGGAACTTGAGAGCAGTGATAATGTGGGGCATTTCTCAATTAGGTATTCCCTCATACCACATGCCTATAAGGCGTTTAAATTTATGATTCTCGTAACAAATTTCTGTCCTAGCACTTAATAATAAAACCTCATGTGTTGCTCAAAAATTTATATTGCTATGACACATCATCACTACTCTGGATATAATAGTTTTCCTGCCTAATACTCTGTTGGGTGTGGAATGGAGGAAAAAACCCTAGAGAAGTAGTCAAGAATATAAGAAAATGGATTCTTGTAATAAGCTAAAGTACTCTCTTGGAGCTTTCCACAATGAATTATTTGGGAGCAATATGATTCGCTGATGCATAGGCATAATAGTCAAAATCCGTAAGAAATATATCTAAGAAGGCGGTAATTTTTCACTCTTTCGTATCTGTTTGTGTTCACCCTATGCAGTGACACTCAGAGGACAGCTCATGGGAAGGAGTTTCGCTAATTTACGAAATCTCTAAAGGAGCAGCAAATAGTAAAGGAAATTTCAGAGGCCTCTGGAAATACATTTTATATACTACGGAGTTGGTTTTTTGAAATGGGAAAATGATTTTTTCCATTCTTTACTCAAAGTTGACCTTTTTTTGCAGGTATGCGGAATAGGTGGATACGGCTAAAAACCCTAAGAAAGAAAGAGCAGCCACTCATTGGTGTGAAAGCATTTCAAATATAAGCCCAGTATTTACTTTTCAAGGTGGAACTGAGAGGTTTTGGTCTAATATAAGAGTTTGGTTGTCCTTGTTATTCCTATGATTGGGTGCTGGTATATGTCTAGTTGTTCTCTTATTTCACACTGGGAGTAGAATTTGGGAACATTTTTCCGACACATATAAAATCGACAACCACCCAGTAAGGCCATCTAATAAAATCAGAGTTAACTATATCGCAACCTACCGCTGATGATCTGGGATCTGTTAGAACCTACACAAAGTAGAAAACACAGGAAAAGCAAAGGTTGGGGGCTCGGCCCGGAAGATGAGGCCTCCGTCATCTGATACTCTCTCGTTCAGGGGTCAGCTCTGACAACCCCAAGTCCATTATGATGGATTGAACCCCACCCTCCATGGGTAACATCCCTGATGCCTAAATTCCACCTCCTCACCGAAGACCCTGGACCTAGTATGTCAGGAATATTGGGGAAATACCCGAGTTTGATGTTGTCCCATATGCGCAAGGATCGAGCAGACAGGGATCCCACAATTCGAAAGTGGCCGAGAAGTGTCTGGTCCTGATGGAGTTGCTGAACTTCCACCACAATGCCCCATTTGAATTGCCATCTCCATTCATTGCTTCATTTTGATGGGAATAGCCTCAGTAATCCTTCCTCCTGTCCTTAGAGTTCGGAGACCAGTAGTGGGTGAAAGTTGCCTCTGGGATTAGCTGGGCAGTGCTCATTTGGAGGAGATGTGCCTATGGGAGGTTGTCCAGATAATAGCTTGCCTGGGCCTGGGTATATTTGTCAAGGTGCCATCCATACAATGGTCGGACTGTGGGTCCTGCATCCGATTAGTTCATGTGTCATCAGCGCATCTTTGTCCGCCTACGGCCTGGTCCTGTTTTTCTGAATGCTTTCCAAGGCCTAGGTACCGGAATCTATGGAGCAATGTAATCAGTGGTAATATACATACACTACAATACGTGTGTGTGTGTGCATAGCGCGCGGCGCGTCTATATCTATATCTATATGCAAAACTGTTGCATATGGTAAACAGTAATCTAAGGGTCCCCAACAAGGGAAACCCCCAAAGTCTCCAAGCAAAGAAATATTCCTGGATGTCCTGGTCCCGACAGGGGGAAAACCAGCCTAATAACAGGACTGGTGGATCCTTTCCTGTTCAAAAGAAAAATGTCCCAATGTTTGAATGGCTCTTGCAGCTTACTCCAAGAAATGATTCCAAGGGCAATGAAAGAAATTCCTGTTTAAAGGACTAGCCTGCTTATCTAACATTAGGTAAAAGACAAAGGAGAATCTAATCCCAGGGAAAACAGAGTGGGAAGGTACTTGCCCCCGGGTCCCCAAAAAGGAAACCAGCGGGGAATGGTGGCCAGTGAATAATTTAGGCGTGAACTATGAAGCCAAGTTGTTGAAAGGGTGGGAAGCCGAAACTCCACTGTTGATCGCCTGAGGCAGTATTGACAAGCAACGCTGCTACTGACATCTACACTTACGAGAATAAATGCCTCCTGTCCAGATGAAATGGCAAGGAGGAAGTGAGCCGTGGCTGCGAGTGGCTTCGCGCATGAATCGCAGAGAAAGACGATTGGCGGGATTAGATAAGGTAATTCCTTGAGCGGCTGTCCTCAAGGCTGCCTGCGGAGTGCAGGCTCCGACAGTCACAAGGAAACTGTTTCAAAACTGGATCGAGATAACTTAAAGTGACACAAAGCCTTGAAAACGGCCAAGGATTAAATTGGGGGAGATTTTTTATAAGTTGAAACAACCCAAGAACAAACCTGAATTTGAATAGCTGAATCAGAAAATGTTCCAGTCAGGGAGTGCACAAACCTCTTACCACGAAATGCTAGATGCTAAAACTGGGGAGCGCTTGGAGGTGTGTCGAGGAGGAGGAGGAGCATCCCGGAGT
>BHFT01054485.1:0-24842 GCA_004320025.1 Laticauda laticaudata
TAAGGATGACTAATAATATTATTTTCAATTAACTGTTTGATGTTGAAACATTACTGATTTTGTAATTTCTATCCAAGCGCAAAGTAATAGAAATTAAAAAAATAATCAAAATTACAATTAAAACAAATAAATGCCTCATTTCCTGTATTAAATTAGAAGTTGGAATGTTCAAGAATTTTTACCTTTACTTCTTTAAATAAAGTTGTGGCTATACTCTCATCCTTATCTTTTTGCAACAATCATTCTTTATTATCTTCCATTTTTCATCTTATCTTTCACACCCAATTCCTGCTTATATTGCCCATAATAAACTTCATACATTAAATATACTGTACACATTAATTCTGAGTTCGAAGCAGCTTTCGCATTGCTCCTTCCTTGAAACGCAATTTCCTTAAGTTTTTTTTAATCAAGATTTGTATTTAGTTTTTCCACAGGTTAAAAACAAAGAATCTCTTTGTTAGTGTGGACAACATATTTGCTGGGTCAGTCACTCTTACATGACAACAATATGACAGCAATGTATGTACATTCATATATTCATACTTAATTCTGATTATGTACGCTCTTTTCATTCCAGAATTTCAGGGTAAGTGAGAGAAACAAAATCAAGTTAATTCAGCCTCTGTTTCATTAAACTCTAAACTGAAACATCCTTTTTTGTTTTATATATTACATATTAATCCTTTATATTTTATTTTTAAAAATGAAAGATAATACAATATGTGTTTTGGGCTATAATAATTATAAAAAAGTTACAAAATATCTCTCCTATGGCTTTAATAGTTCTATCATAAACCTTATTGATTTTAGTGTAGTTCTTAGTCGTGTCTATTATTCCCGTTTCCAGTTACACATTCTTTTTATAAATTCTAGAGATAAGACAAATTTTATGCTAAAAAAGAAAGTTATAGGTTCGCCCCCCGTTTACTGTGTTGTGATGGTGTGACACCCGCTCAATGATTTACATATATGTTTATGTTCCATCATCTGCTAGTGATGTCTCCCAATAAACCATGTATTTTTAAGAAGTTACAATAGAGTAAATCCATTGACATACTTGTTTCCTGTTGGATTCACAGCAGTAGTTTCACCGCTGATTTTTCATATAAATTTATCAATATCTATATGATTACCACATTTTCTAACATATTTCTTAAGTTGCAGAAATATTCTTTATTGACCCGCCTTGTGCACCTGCCAGAATTCCCGTTTTAATTCCAATACAGAACCAATTACGTCTCTGAAAACGAATTACGAGATTGTGCTTTTCAGGTAATTATTACTATTTCCAATTTTTATATTTCAAGCGGCGCGTTTCTTCGACTGCTACGTCATCTCCCCGGCGCTTTTGCCCCATCAGTCCTTTCTCATTCCAGTTACATACCCTCTCTTTCTTAATATCTTTCCTTTCCCCTTTTGCTGCTGGGTCTGTTCTGCACTTTCCCCCGACTTCACAGGGTATTTCCTACTCCTCTTTGATTGCCTTCTTTAAATCTAACCTTTAGTAACCTTCCTTTCTTTACCCCACTTTTTTTGTTGTGTTTCTTTGTGTTAATGTTCTTATTTTAGAATGTCTTCTCCTTGAGTATGTGACTCCTCGCTCCTCTGAAGCTACTTTCATTCTTGTCTCTTCAACCAGCCATTCGCGATTTTTTCTAACATAGAGCAAAGTGATTCGCACTCTGTTCTTAGTAATTCTCATATTTTTAGAGTTGCCATTTTTTAATTACAAAGAGATAGTCCTATTACAACACTCTTAATATTTTATGATAGTTGAAGTCGCACAAAAAAACCCAACCACTTTTACTTTCGCTTCTTGTATGTCTTGTCAATTTTCTAAAGTTGGTCTCAATATTCCAGGCGCGAGGGGTCTATTACCAAAAGCATCATCAAATCAATCCGCCTAGATGTGATGGAGGGCAAGTCGCTTTCGCTTCGCTTTTTTCTGTTATTCTGGTTCTTGCTTTCACTGTGTTCTAAGATTTTACCCTTTGTGTCGCAAGTGAGTTCGTGGTAAGTGTATATCCAGCACAAAGTTATTCCAGCAAACAGGAGATGTCCCTTTTGTTGAGCTCAAGTTCATTTTTGATCAAAAAGGTGGCACTTGTCCCATGTATACAGAGGTCGTTCAAGCCTTTCTCCTATTTTTTTAGTTTAGGGGGGTTTGTGAAGCCTCGTACACGGTAGTTCCAGCACGAGTACCGCAGCTCGTCCATTTGATAAAACTTTATTAGTGTATTAAGTTAGTTTTGACAACCGTAAGTCCAGCTCTTATAGGTGTTATGCCTGTATCTATCTCCCAGAATATTTTAGTCCAATGGTATTGAGTTAAATCTTTTAGTTCCAGCTTCTTCCTTTCCCGGGTTCGAAGCCCCGCTTAGCTGTCAAAAATATTTTCTTTTTTTTCCCTGTCCCTTTGTAATTTTGCCGCTCACTTTTATTTTCTTAAAAATTCCATGTTACCTTAATCCCAGGGTACTTTGTTTAGTTTTATTGCCCAGTTGTCCCAGTTCAGATGTTATCCACATCTTTCTTCCCTCCTGCACAAATATTAATCCAGCTGAATCTTCCTCTTTGGAGTGGCCATTTTAAACCACCGCTGCAGTTGTCTTCGGGGGAAAAAAGACCAAGCCTAGGGGGGGAGATGCAGCTCCCTCAACCTGGCTTGCGGCTTCCTCTTACTCTGCCACACCTCCAAGGCAGCTTCAGCCCCTAATCATAATAATTGAGGTTCTCCGATGAAAGAGCATAGGCCATAGCTGCAGAGAGTCACGATCTATGGTCTGTCAGCAAGGAGGCTCCGCCTTCTTCCCCAAATTTCCTTTAATTTTGTTGACAAATTAATCTATCTTCTAATATTTTTTCAAGATTCATATTTTTTCTTCTTTAATGTAGTTTCACTTTTTTTCCTGCTACACCCATCAACTCTTGAAAGTATCAAACAAATATTAAGTATCAAACACATAATTAGAATCTTTCAGCACCCTTTATTCTTCATGTTTTAATCTTTCATCATAAATAGTCAAACATGCTTTTCAATACATTCCTTTCCCAAGAAAGGACTTTCACTTTAATCACATATTCATTACAGTAAACAGCCATTTGATTAAAAAAAATCTTACTGCTAGAGTACTGAGTTTTGATTTTAAATCTGAAGCAATTTTGTTCTGGCTGAACAAAATTATGACTTTGTGTGAAAAACAGTAACTATATCTTACATGAGGAAAATACAAAGCTTGGATCATGAGACATAGACTCTTGGCAATCTTGTTGTCTCCTGGTTGCTAGACTGACTAAATGTCTGATTAAAGACATTTTTTCCCCAGGCTGTTTGCTTACTAGAGATCTTAATGACATTTACAAGCAGGAATGAACAGATATACATCCCTACATTTCAACAATTTCTTTTCACATCAAAGACTTTCCATAACAACTGATTCAATATTTTTACCATTAGGGTAATGGAAAATTACTTGAAACATTTTTATTTACCTATTTATTTCTGTCCAACTACTGTTACAAAGTGTTTAAAGTCAAACATATTGAAAAAAGAAAACTTGAGCCAAACACTTGAATGTGGTTCAGACATAATAATAAAGAAAGATTTGGTGCTATTTGCTCTTCTCTCTTACCTTCTAAGGAATTTATTTTGATCAAGTATCATAGGAAGAATCCAGTAGATGGTTTGCCAAAAGAGTCATGTGTTGCAAGTGGAAAGCAAATACTTTGAATGCTGAGTGATAGAAAGGGACATAATAATTAGGCCTGAATTGAATTACATTAACATTTTACACAATTTACATGTTTGTCTTAACTTTCTTTATGCACCTCTTCTACAGGCTGACATATGCTTCAAAGGAGAAGCAGAAAACTATGCAGATGCATTTAGACAATGGATGGATGTACTTCAATGCTCATTATCTAGTATTAGAGCTTCATTCAAAATGACTCAGCTACATTGTGGACCTAAATGTTCAAATCAGAATAAATGTTCAGGATTCTCTTACTGTCTTTGCTTAGAGGTTAAAAGTTAAATTTCTCAATAGTATCATTTCTTTTTATATTAGGTTTGTCTAATGGGTAATGATTATATAATATGGACAGCATCACAGATAGCAAGAGAATTCTGAAATCTATCTTGTTTGGAATCAGCGCAGTAGTATGCCTAATTTAGCATTATTTATGTTGATTGGCAGCTACTTTATAGCATGTGGAAGAGGAAAGATATCCCCCTCTTAGCCTTATCTGGAAACATTACTTGGATAGTTAATATTGAACACTATGCTACTTTGCTCTTAGCTCCTCCTCGAATTTATTGACTTACTGAACAACTGTAATAAGAAATTTCCATTTATTAAAAAAATAATGAACCCATCAATTTGAAACCATAGGCTTAGAAGCCTTGACTTTTGGTGAACTGAGTATATATTGATCCTTGTTTTTGATTAAAGTAAATCAGCTAAATACATTTTTCAATCTATAACCATAATATACACAAACAAGTGATATTACTCTTAATTTTAACAGACGGGGTATTTTAAATAGGAGGTGTCTAAAACAAAGCCATACTACTTTGCTTTAGATACCTAGATACTTTAAATACTGGGTTTGTAGTATCTACCTATTATCAAAACTAGGGGAAAAACTGACAAAACAAGCAAATAAAAACATATGTAACTGAAGAGGTTAAGTTAAATGCCAAATTAAAGCTGAAGATAATCCTAACATGCAATGAAATGTAAGCAGAGATATGACTCTGGATCACAGGTATGAAGAGAAACTTTTCTTAAATATATTTGTAAACTGACACAAGGCCAATTACATTTTTTTCTCTAGCTGTGAAATTATTACCTTTTAATTCAGAAAAGCATATGCAAATAGATTTAATATGCATAGAAAATGATAATCTTGCTTATATTAAATGCAAAATTGCTTGCACAGTGTAACATATTCATATTCTGATCCATGCTGTTTGCTGACATGAAATAAAAATGATCATAATAAAACCAACCATAGTAATTTTCTATTTTTTGTGATATAATCTTGAATACTGATATACTTTGCTAAATTTGTGGTATTTCAGAAACAAACAAGATAGTATGGTAGACACAGATTATAATATGGTGATTATATTCTTTGCTACCATAATTCTGA
This sequence comes from Laticauda laticaudata, assembly GCA_004320025.1. Lineage (NCBI taxonomy): Eukaryota > Metazoa > Chordata > Lepidosauria > Squamata > Elapidae > Laticauda > Laticauda laticaudata. The sequence goes on from BHFT01054485.1 coordinate 5,158, forward strand.
GATCAAGTCTTCAGAATCTATACCACATATTTCAGTACTTTTCATTTTGGAAAATTTATTACCCTTATATTCATTACTGAGATGACAAATTAGTGTGTATAAAGGTTATATTTTTTTCAACCTAAATGTTTTTTTATATAATACTTAAGCTTTCTGAATTACAGGATATTCATATTTTTTGGCAGATCCAAAGGGAGGGGGACCATACTTTCATTATGAAAATGATGTTTAATACTTAATTTTATCTACTGCAATTTTTTATCTTCTAGTATCTGTAGTATATATCAAGCATCATTTTTATTCTTTTCAACAAATTATTTCCAATAAATAATTTATAAGTGAGTTCTAGTTCAAGAATCTCTGCAGAAAGGAACACAGCTTCTCTATTAGTTTCAACTGTTACAGTTCAATCATTGTTTTATCAGCTCTAAATAGAGATGGGTGAGTTCACCTTGGCACATATCAGATTACCCTGGAAATTAATCAAATGTTCAGTTAATTGTTGGCTCATGCCAGATAGTTCTTTGAACAGTCCCAGTAAAGCAATATTTCTTTTTTCTGTGGGTTATATTGAAGACTTGAAATTCCCTATAAAATCAGAATGGCAATAGATAAAAAGTAATTTAGTTGGGTGAATATCTGCTGGCTTTTTAAAGGACAGATCATAAACACAACTCCCTAGGCAAACAATAGGTTTTATTTTAAGAGTGTTGCCTAAAAGCAAGGAAATAGGAAAAGAACAACTTTCAGCTTTTGTCAAAATGATTCAAGATTATAGTATTGTGCTGCAATTATTTGTGTACAGATCAAGACATAGATACAAATGGGACAAAGCTTTCATCACAAGACCCTACTGCAATAAATATTCTTCATCTTGTCACTGCTGCAGACACCACTGAGGATCAACATTTCTTTTCCCTATGTCTGTGGATCTGCCCTTTAATTGAGAAATTTTCAGATTTGATTGTAACTCAGTATAGGATTCAGGGGTTTTCAAAGCTTGTCTCTTATTTCAGAGAAGTATTATAAAGGTCCTGATTTCATGAACCATTGTAGCATTTCTAATCCTGAAGGGATGATGTGTCTTTTCTACTAACACACCAGATGCAACCATTGAAATTGATGTTAAAGATAACAGACATACAGCTACTAGATCTGAACAGGAGGAAAAAAAAAATACCTGAATGAACACTAGGTGGTAGCAAGAATATGTAAAAACAAAACAAAAACTCTTGCTCTCTACTCCTACCTAGTGACCAACCAGATTTTTGCAGTCTAAATACTATTAATGGTTTTTAAATAATGATGAATGCAATAACTAAAAAGACATCAGTTCATTTGAGTGTGATATGTGTGGATATCTTTGGATCAAGAGGACAGATTAGAAGAAAAATGAAATGAAAACTGCATTAGTTGATTTCTTAGATATGTTTCAGTGTTAAAAGATTCAAAATAACTTCAAATATCTGACCCCTGCCATCAAGGTTTCACAGAAGACAAATAGATCCAAAATATGAATGCCATTCTTTCTGATATCAAATCAGCAAAATGTGCAACATCAAGTGAAAATAGAGAACATTTAGCTACATTGATATCCCTTCATTAAAAAAAACATCCATCTTAAAGAACTAGGCTTGTCAACTGAAATCTAGCTTATACGTTTACTACTGAAATCTATTTGCTATCACTCATAATCAAATTCTGTAGTTATGCAGAAAATATGGCATGCAAACCAGAAATCCTACTACTTGCTAAATTATATAACCCGAAAGCATATTGCTATATATAATTATTAACCTTATTAAATTGATCAACTGCAAACCAGTGTCCCATAATATTCTGTAATTATGATATCTAAATTTTAAGATTTGACATACTATACCCATATTTTTGGTGTCCACTTCTTTTTTTTTAAGAATTGCCTTTCATCATGGCAAGCAAAATTTGTGAATGCTGTAATTGTTTCACTGTGTCACTAAATTGTAACAGCAGACTACTGTTACAGACTACTTGTAGACTACAAGTAGTCTGTAACTCTGCAGAGTACAAGTACAAGGGTGTGCAAGCAAAGCCTATGATAGGTTTGTAACCTGTGTCTAAAGGGTCCTGGAATAGGCATGAGCAAACAGCTATCTGATCCTGAAATCTGTTGCTCATTATTACAGACATATTATAAAGGAATTGGAGTATCAAATAGAGATTCCATGGGAAGAAAATAGAATAAATGAAATAACATTTTATGCATTTTTTTTCTTTTCAAATGTACACACATCTGTTTAGTAAATAGATACTAAATACTGATAATAACACAATACTAAAGAATGATAAAAGAAGCTTGCATTCATACAGAAATAAAACTTCCAATTTTAAGACATCGCAGAATGATAGACCTGATAATATTCCAAATTCAAATCATATCCTTTTGGAGAATGTGTATTCTTAGCCTTGCTCCTTGCCTTCTTTTTTAAATAAAAATCAAATCTTTCTTGGCTTCATGCAATGAGTGATAAAATCAAAAATATCCCATGGTGTTTTGTTTTACCAGATTCTTATATTTTCTTCTATTTTTAACATTGCTTTTTGGTCTCCCAACTCTCTACATAAGCAAAAATTAAGACATGCTACATTCTTGAGAATACAGCAGCTTCTAGCACTATGGCAATGAAAAAAATAAAGTACAAAATTAGCAATAAATGTTAATTGTGCAAATAATCTATATTATTTCCAATTATATACACCACTCTTGTTTAATGGGTAAATGAAGTGTTATTTGTGTCCCTTTATTATTTTTACAAATAAGGTAGCAAACATACCCCCAACACACTTTCCTCCTCCTATTTACACATAATTCTTTTTAATAAGTGACTGAAAATGTGCTGTCAATGTATGACACCTACTTTACTTTCTCCAAAGCTTTTGACTTGCTCTTGTAAAAAAAAAAAGTGCTATTATTCCAGTTTTCTGAAAATGTTACTTCTTCAATAGCAAAGTGATATTCCCATGCTTTCTGTTTTTGGCGACACTACTGAGTGATAAGCACTTATTTTATGCTCATCAAGAGCTTCCTTGTCCCCAGCAAGGGGACTTTTTCTGAAGGAGAAGTGGGACTTGTCAGAAAGAGGTTACACGCATAAACTACAATCAGCAGTGAAAGCAATCCATGCTGTGCAATCACTCCTTGTAATCCAAGAACTGTCCCCCTTTGGTTTTAAACTAGCCAAAAGATAGGTTATTACAACAGGATATACATAGATATATTCAATTTTTCTCTAATCATATATGTTTGGTTTATTTTAATCTTTTGTTTTTACTATCTATGTACTGACAAGGATTTTACCTCCACAGACAGAGAGAGGGAGGGAGGGGAGAGAGAGAGAGAGAGAGAGAGAAAGGGAGACTCCCTCAGGCTATTCTTATATATCTATATCTATATGAATAGCTTGAGGGAGTCAAGCTTCTTCAAAGCATCTGAGGGCAGGACAAGAAGCAATGGATGGAAACTAATCAAGGAGAGAAACAACCAAGAATTAAGAAGAAATTTCCTGACTGTTAGAACAATTAATCAGTGGAATGCCTTGCTTCCAGAAGTTGTGAATGGAAGATTTTAAGAAGCGATTGGACAACCATCTGTCCCAGTGGTGGGATTCAAATTTTTTTTACTATCGGTTCTGTGGCGTGGCTTGGTGGGCATGGCAGGGGAAGGATACTGTAAAATCTCCAGTCAGAGGTGATATTTGTCGGTTCTTTGAACTACTCATAATTTCTGCTACCGGTTCTCCAGAACTGGTCAGAACCTGCTGAATACCACCTCTGATTTGTCCGAAATGGTATAGGGTTTCCTGCCTGAACAAGGGGGTTGGACTAGAAGACCTCCAAGGTTTCTTCCAACTCTGTTATTCTATTCTGAGTATTTATTTGTTTGATTTACATCCATCACAGTCAAAAGAGAATCTTAGTGTTTATGTACATTCATAAAAAAATCAATGAAATTTCCACAGTATAAAAGTAAAATAGCAAGCAATTAAACAAACATAAGTGCACGTTTAAAAAAATCATCTAATCAACAACAAATGGCATAAATTCATACCATCAAAGTCTTACTAAAATAATTTAGTCTATAATAAATTACATAAGGCCATTAGTGTGGTGTTGATCAAAATTCTGGAGGAGGCTATTCCAAAGTGTCAACATAAACAGAGCATCTATGAGATTCCATCATCTTCATCCATTTCTCTGGCACCCATCCAGCCTCAGAAAGTTGGCCAACTGCTCTGTTAATAGTATTACAGACAATTAGATGGAAGAACAGGACTAGAAAATGTGGTAATTATGCATTGTCTGATCAAATGTTTTATGGGTAAAATGTCTCATATTCATGTAGAATGGGAAACTGTATGGGCAAAATCCATTGAAGTGACAAAAATGATGCATTTATTTATATAAGAAATTTATTTGCCACCTATCTCAAGGCAACTCTGTTTTATGTGGGACACTGGAGAATCTATGGATGCCAGTAAGAGAGAATTATTTATGAGTTTTAATTCTGCCACATCACCCATTGAATATTTTATATGGTTTGGAGCCTGAGTAGTGTAAAAATGATCCAAGTAAATTCTATTCACTAGATCTGAGTATCTGAAGGCTCCCTATCTACAGACCAAGACATAATAGACAAGGGTATGAAAATAGACATGGAGGAACAAATTACACCTTGATTACAAATTACACCTTGATTACAAATTACAAATAATGCCCCCTGTACTCCAGGAATAAGAAAAAAACAGCTTTTTAAGAAGGCCTTTGTGATTAAGCAGACACAAGAAATCCATATCTTTATTGTTTTTTATGTTAATTATCACAATTTTATATTTTTAAATTATATGCCTTATATCATGTTTGATTCCACATACTGCCTAGAGCAGTGATAGCTAACCTTTTCCACATTTTGTGCTAAAAGTGCGTGCACGTGTGTGCGCTTGCATGCCTCCACTCATGATGCAATGCACGTGTGACTCCCCCATCCCCTGAGCATGTGTATGTGACCCCCTGTGCATGCAACGTGCACCTCTTCACATGGGCATTCAACCCTCCCCCGCATGCTGCATGCCTCTGTGCATGCATGCACATCTCCCACATGCATGTCTCTCCACACGTGTGTGCAGCAGCTATCTGACAATCAGGGCGGGGGGCACACATTCATGTGCTGTGTGGCTCTTCCAGGTGACCTCTCGTGTGCCAGCAGAAGTGGCTCTGTGTGCCACTTCTGGCATGCATGCCATAGGTTCACCATCATGGGCCTAGGGTCTCTGGAATTTATACAATAAATGTATAAACTTTAGCAATCGACCAACAAACCTCAATCTCTTTTATTTTACCAGATCCATATACTGGGTCAAGATACTGTTTAAATATCCAGTACAGCCCACGGTTTACATATATACCTGGCATGTATAACTATATATTGGGTTATAATGCTATATCCCCAAATCTTGCATACTGCACAAGACAGCAACTTTGGAGGAAAGAAGGATTGTAGGGGATAATACCTTTATCTGTCAAATTAGTGCTTCACTGAACATTGATATACTCCTATTCCAGCAACAAGAAATAATGTGCTCTGAGTTAATTATGAAATTTCAGTGAATCTCTAAACAGATGGAAAATAAATTGACGTTCTTAAAATGGCATATCTGGGATCCATGGCAATCTTAAAATTATGAGATCTCAAGTTCTTCAATTTAATAACTATTTGTAAGCATGGAAGAGAATTATTACTTTTTTCTCATGAAATGACAATTAAGACCTTAGGAAAAAAGAGCAAGTTCATGATGAACTCATAATAAGCCTGCAAACTCAACTATTTAAACTGTACAGGCATATTACCAGAAACAACTTAAAATAATCGAGTTACCTCTAGATGCAGAGAAACAAAAGCCTTTCCTAATTTACAAGGAAGAAGGCATTCAAGAAATGTTTTTATTGCCAGTTGTTTTTGAACTTGAGATGTTGCATGCTTACATTTCAAGAACAAGAGGTAATCCTGCCAGGAAATTTGTTCCTACAATATGAAATCTCTGGGATGCATTTGAAACATTTATTCTAAAATCTACTCTTGCTATCAACTCAATAAAAAAAGAAAAAGACAAAATTTTAATGTTATACAGATGAAAAATTGCTACCTACCCCACATATGATTCATGCCAAATACTTATAGTAGCTAAAGTTAAATGTAGCTACTTACATTTAGACCAATTTTAACATTCTTTGAAAAACATAAATAAAAACTTTTGGAAATCAGGAGAGAAAGGTAGAAAGCTTGTTTATTGTTTGAAGCAACAAAAGCAACATGTTTATAGCTTAAATTTAGGTCAATGAGAGTCAGTTTTGTACTAAGACAAGACTCTTACAAATTATTTATAAACAGTTTTACAAATTGGAGGCACCTGTAACTGAACAGCAAACAATTATTTTCTTGGGAAACAGTTGAAATGGAAACAATGTCTCAGATTTGCCTGTCCACTAGGAAAGGTAGTTGTAAAGACCAGGGGTCCCCAACCACCGGGCCCCGGACCAGTACCGGTCCGTGGATCATTTTGTACCGGGCCGCAAAGAATGAATAATTGTGATTAAAATATATATAAAAATATGTTTTTAGTAAAGAAATAGTAAAGAAGCTCTTTACTATTGGGGAAGAATTGATTTTGCCAGTCCTTGAAAAAGTGTTTCTGCATGAAACTGGTCCATGGTACAAAAAAGGTTGGGGACCACTGGTATAAACCATTCAAACAAACCCCAAATTCTGCAATTCTCTGAGCTAGATAGATAGCTCCTTCCATTAATGTCCTGTGTCTAGCCTAAACTGCAAAGGACTATGAGTTCAATTCATAGTAGAAAATTTGAACCTCCTAGAACCATATCTCAGTATCATCTCTGATGAATCCCAAATAGGACAAAACGGGTCACACAGTGCTCCTTAGTGATTAGTATTAACTGAAAGTACTACAAAGGACAGGGGCATCAAACTCGATTTCATTGAGAGCTGCATCAGGATTGTGTTTGACCTCAGGGGCCCAGGGAGGGTGTGGCCAGGGGGCATGGCCAACTCAACATTCGTTTTCAGCTGCAATGGCCTCCTGCAGCCCTCTGCCAGTGGAAATGGAACTCGGGGGGAGCTGCGCATGGCCCTCCTGAGTTCCATTTTCACTGGAAGAGGTACCACAGGCTGTTTCCAGGGTGGCCTCACAAGCCAGATCTAAGCACCCCATGGAATGTATCCAGCAGTGAGCCTTGAGTTTGACACTCCTGACATACATAGCACATAAACTGTATTAACATAAGAGAGATTTCTTTCTCCTTCTAATACAGGTGGTGGTGGAAGTCATGTAAATATTCACTGGGGCATGCATAATATAACATCTGTAACTCTTTGAAAGTTTAAGGGAAACAGAACTGAAAACCATTCTGACAGATTGAAGAAGCAGTGTAGTCCAGTTGCTTTAGGAAACCCAGAAGTGCCTGAAATTCTAGAATCCTTAAGAGATGGAGTACTTGAAGCAAAACCAGCAATTCAGTATTATAAGGAATTAAACAAAATGAAGGTTAGCCTTAGTTATGTATCTGAACTCAAAATAAAGTCTTGCAATATACAATTTTGGAAATTAGGCCCAGAATTACAGAAATGTAAAAATTAATGCTTAACAATGAAATTAATTCATCATAAAATATTTTTCTGTCTATTGGATCCCAGAAAATATGTTAAAATGGTCATGCAACATAATTTTTGTTTTGATATTGTAAAAAACATGAAGATTACTTTACTAACATGATTTAGTCTTACCCAGCCATTGATTCGAAATCATGACAAATTTATTTTCATAGTTTGTCAATTGTCATAGCTTGATCTTACCTTTGAGAAAAAGTCCAGGTTGCTTTCTTCAGTTGATCAAACCAGATGTATCCACTTTAGGGCTGCGCATTTCTCTTTTGGCAAACACAGAGGTGTTGCAAATTATCAAAGTGAAGAACACCTCATCATGCATTTTACATCATAAAAATGCACCATGGAATACAGAAATTTAGAGGAGTTCATCAGAGGGCAAGAAGCAGGAATTAGGTACAATTGGCAGTGTTTGCAGACAGTGTCTTCCAAACCATGGATAGTGGAGATGATCTAGAAAAAAAGATAACAGATTGGTTTGTCCCAGGAAAGAAAATAATGAAGAATAGAAAAAAGAACGTTAAGAATCTTGTAAAGATGTTAAACCAGCTTTAATCATAAAAAAGTTCCTGATTCTAAAATTAATGGTTGTTTCCAGACATTCATGGCTGAACTTATGCTTTCGCTACATGCTCAGAAAAAAACAAGAATATAAACTTTGTTGAATTTCCTTCAAGACTTTTACTGTATGTACCTTTTTATTTTGTTCCTACATATAATGTGTGTGCATGTATGTATGAACTTATTAATTCATACAAACATATGTTTCAGACTTTTGTTTTCAGTAGCTATGTTATATTATCTCCATAATTTTAAACTATTTTTTTTACTAAATTTTTATTCTGTTTTTAACTGTTATCTGCCCAGAGTTACGCATATATAATAAATGGTCAAATAAATTAAATCTGCAGTAAGGATTTAGTTTTTAAAGGCTTCAGACAATAACTCAATAATCCACTATATTTTTCAGTGCTAGATGCTGAATGTGAAACCTTCCATTCAAAGAACTGTATGTATCCTATAAAGGTTTTTAAAAGGTTTTTAAAAATTACTAACTTTATAGATTTGTCTAAATTTAAATTGAAAATGTATATTTAGCAAAGGAACAGTTTACCTGAAATTCAAAGAAATAAGCTCTGATTCTCTCTCATTTGTTTCTGGGGCAGGTGCAGAAGCCTAAATTTCCCAGTGAGATCATTAACTCAAATAGAAAATTATATTACACTAGCCTCATATTAGAAGATACTTTTCAATTTGTACTTGGGTGCAGTGGAGGAAAATAGATTAATCCTGGATTTTATTTTAAAAAATAGTCTGTTATTGAGATTCTTTTTTATCTTGACTGATTTGGACAAAAATTAATAAATTTTAATAATTATTAATGATTTTATACACACACACACACATGTATATTCCCAAGAATTGGACTCGCTGAAAACACTTCTTATAAATATTCAAATAAAAATCTAATTTAAGTTACAGATTTCATAATCTCTTTTTTTGTGTTTTACATGAAAATACAATGTATATGACACATTCTACATTAATTTTTATGTTAATTTTATTTAAATATAAAAGGCATACAGTAATGAACATTATATTATGTTCTATTCATAATGTCTCCTCTCCTTTCTTTCACTGTTCACTGTAGTGTCTGAAAAGTGAAATGTTGACTTTACCAAACATCATTTTTCAATCATATGCACCTGTTTTCCACTTCCAACAATTTAGCTTTCCCACTTCATCCTGGGAAGACACAACAATCATTGTGAGACTCTCAAATGTATATGCCAAGTTATGAGATGCAGGTTGCAACATATCACTGAGAAGGGATTCTGGTAAAATGTGTTTTCATAATATTACAAGTCTAAGTAGTCCCCAAGAGTCAAGCTCCACTCAAGGGTTTTTATTTTTTAAGAGTAGGCAGTGATACATCAACCATGTATTTATCATGTTTGTCAGTTTTAAGATTGCAAAACCCTTCCTCTTACCTTAACATCTAGTAGAATCTTTTATATTGATTTGATAAAATTGGTAACATTTTCAAGATTGATTTAAAAAATACAGTGATAATTTTCCTTCTTAGAAGATTGTACATTCTAATTACAGATATTTTATTTTTTCAAAATAGACAATATGTTTATTGAGTATATTTTTTTAAAAAAAATTGGTTGTTATCAGAATGTTCTTTATTCAGAAATAGTTTTTCATATTAATATAGAAGTTTATTTGACTGGAATAAACACTTTTTAGTTAAAAAACATAAATTGGTGGTAAAATAATGTTGATACAAAAGTTAAGAGTTGTATAGTAGTTTTCTCCAAGTGGAAAATAATGTGCTACATATGTTGTGCTTTGCCTGAAAAGCTTGATTGAAACATAATCATATTTGAAGGAGACCTAGCAAAATCAATGAGCCTTAATTTAATTATGGTTTAATTTAAAAATGACTTGTCCAGTCATTTCAGTGGATCTTCCATGACTAAATCTGGACCCAATCCAAACTGTTTCTTCTACTTACACAGATACATAAGAAATGAAACACACGAAGGAACACACATATTTCCTATCTATTTTAATATATAACAGGAATAATTGTAAAATTAAGGAGGAGGAATAGCTATCTGCAAAACCTTTACAACTGGACTTAAAGTAATTAAAATACAATTTACAAAATTTGGGGCAACATGGAATTTATATGTTCCAATATTCTCCAAAGTATCATTTTTATCCCCTATAAATGTCCAACTGGAGGATTACTGTAATAACCTTTTTTGTTCTATGTTACAAGGCCAGACACACAGAACAATTCAGTAAAGGTTCCATTTCAAGCAAAGCAGAGCTTCTCTACTGGAATATAATATTGTTTGCTGATGAGAAAAAGTGAATAAGAGAAACTCAAGATAACAAAAAAAAAGGGCAAAGTAAACATTGAATAGTTATTAGCTGTCTGTTATCACTCTTCTCAGGTTTATTCACTTGTACAGAGGATTATCCACTCTTAATCTGAGACTAACTATTCTTAGGAAAACATCATGTTTTGCAGCAGCATTCATATTAAATGAAAATGGTTGATGTCATCAAGCTAAACTGAAAACATTCAGGGCATATTATATTTTAACATGGATGTTTGCAGTGTTTAGAAATAATATTGGCTTATTAGAAGAAACCTATAATAGAATCTCACACATTTCCTAGTAGCTAATGGGGAAAATAGTACAGCAACAACTTTTCTATAGTAACAATAGCAGTCTATAAAATCAACTGTTTAACCAACCTCTTTTTTAGCAAAACAAAAATGAAAACACCAGATACTATTCTTCCAATCTGGGTTCTGTTTCCAACAAAAAAAAAGGGTAATTTTTCTCTCTCTCTTACCTTCAGCAGACATAGGCTAAAAGAGGGTGCCCCCATGTCATCTTCAGAATACTGAAGCTATGATAATCCTTTATTTACACAGATCAATTCCTACAGCACCATACTAAAATTGTAGATGAAATGGACAGAATTACCCAGCCTCTTGATAAAAAAAAAAAAAAAAGCCTACTNCCAGCCTCTTGATAAAAAAAAAAAAAACAGCCTACTGCATCTAATCTTGTAACAGTGTGTAGACAGGACTGCAGGACCCAAACTGCAAATATTACAAAACAAAAATAAGAATTGCCCTAATCAACCATCCACCAACAGGAAACAGTTATTAATGGTATTAGCATTATTAAAGAGGGAGGACAACTGCACTGTAATGCTAGATTTAAGTAGCTGCAGGGAGGGGCAAAACCTCTGACAATTAGTTCAACCAACTTTTCAACATCAACATTTCAGAATAAAGGCTCATTTCTTTACAGATACTTGGAAAGGTTTAATGTCTATCTTCTTTCTGATCATCATCTTTTTAATGATCACAAATCTGTCCAAAATGCACACCTTCTATTAAATTCAATGTATTCCATCCTGGAATTTTGTAACATATAAAAAGCTACTTATATTGAAATATTAGGACATTCAAGAGTAGAAATAACAATGATAAAATGATAATGATAATCATTATCATCGATCCCATTTGTTGTGCCAGCCCTGGAATTTATCCTGCAATGGTCCAGAGATTGGAATCATTTGAAGTGGGTAAAGCAGATATACATATTATTCCATGGTTGGTTTTCTGAATGTTATTATTTAAGAGGAGAAAATATCTATCTATGTGTTTCTGGGATAGAATAATGGTAATTTTAAATAATATGGTTTTAAGTAATTTTAAGTAATAAATAGTAATTTTAAATAATATGTAAATAATAGTAATTTTAAATAACAAGTAATTTTAAATAATATGGTTTGGGGCAGAACTGGTGTTCAGCAGGTTCTGACCAGATCTGGAGAACCAGTAGCAGAAGAGGAAATTTTGAGTAGTTTGGAGAACTGGCAAATACCACCTTTGACTGGCCCCGTCCCCATCTATTCTCTGCCTCCCAAGTCCCAGCTGATTGGCTGGGACTTCTTTTGTTGTCCTGCATAGGAGAATGGAGCTGGAAAGCAGGTTCGTGGTGTGGGAAGGGAGTGGGAGTTTGCAGTAACCTTCTCCCTGGAGTGGGGAGGGAATGGGAATTTTACATGATCCTTCCCCTGCCATGCCCACCAAGGCACACGATGCCCACCAAGCCACACCCACAGAACCGGTAGTAAAAAAAATTGAATCCCACCACTGGTTTGGGAGTTTCAAGCTATGACTTATTAAAAACTTTTAAAAAATACTCTAAGCTGACAGAAAGGAATGACAGGTGTAGCGATAATAGCGCCTTTTATGCCAAGTTTCTATTGGCTTGGTTGATGGGTTATATGCAAAGGATGAATGTTTTTTTAAGGAAGAGGTGTGCCTTTTTCTGAATTCAGTGAAGTAAACTGCTAGGACCTGTGGTGATAGTATATTGGATTAACTCACTGGGTTACCTCTATTTTGATGCATATGGCATTGGGGAAATAATGGATGGTACCCCTTCAGATTTGGAGTTTATCTAGTATCATAAATACAGTACATTAGGACTTGATGTATGAGTAAATTTCTAAAAAATCAAATATTTGCTCAGAATGAGACCCTAACAATGAAACAGGACCAATGGAAAAATTAAGGGTCTCTGTAATCACACAATATCTATCCTGAAACTCTGTGGTAGAACAACTAATGTTGACTCAATCACTCTTGGAATTGTGGGTTGCCTTGTAAATCAATGTGATGTAAATCTCCACTTTTTCCCACCATAGTTTTTAAGAATTATTTATGCATGGATGTATTTATCTATTCATCAAATTTATGTGCCCACTCATCTTACAAAAAGTGATTTGGGCAATGTACACCAAGGCTATAAAACAATTAACATATAAAAAACAAGTATCAAAAAATTAAAAATAACAAAGGCTAATACAGGGCAACATACTTTAATAACAACAAAAACCAACAACCTGAGTACCTTGCTAGTTCCCTGGGGTACCAAGGCTTGATGGCATAATTAGATTTTGAAGGACTTCCAAAAAATCAACAGTAATGGAACACTCTAGGGGAGAGTGGGATGTTCATAATGAGACTACCATGTCAAAGAAAGCTGGCCTCCTGGGACCAGGCCAGAGTAGCTTCCAAGCTGAATTCTGCCAGATCATATGGAATGGGAAAATATAGTTGGGAAGAAGTGGTCCTTCAAATAACTCAGCCCCAGCAGCATGCCACAAAGAGCTTTAAAGGTTAAAATGAGCACCTTGAATTGGACCAGAAGCAAACTGGCAGCCAATGCAGCTCACAGAGTAGAGATATAACATGTTGTTCTGAAAGACACATGTATGATGCTGCATTTTGCTGGCTGAAGCTTTAAGGGCAGCGCCATGTAGGGTGCATTGCAGTGATACAATCAGGAGGTGACTAGGGCATGAGTGACCAAGGAGTGGGTACAACTGGTTCATGATACAAAGCTATGCAAAAGCTCTTTTAGACATAATGGCCACATGTTCTTTCAGCAGGAGTCATGAATCTAGGAAAATCCCCAAATTCTGCATTGAACTTGCTTGGAGCATTGCAAACCCATCTGGCATCAAAGATAGCATGATTTTAGAACTGGCAGGCTACATATCCAAAGCCATTTGGTCTTGCCAGAGTTCAGCTAAAGATTATTTTCCCCCATCTGGACCCTCACCACCTCCAGGCACTGGGATAGGACATTGATAGCATTACTTAATTCACCAAGGTGTAATTGGGTTTCATCAGCTTACTGATGATACTTCACCCCATGGTGACAGATGAGCTCACCAGTGGCCTCATGTAGATTTTGAATAGGAGCAGAGAAACAGCACCAAACCCTGCAATAGCCCACATAGCATTAACTCCAAGATTAACATCAGACCAACAATGAAGTAAACAATACCCCAATCAAGAAACTGCCAAAGAAGCCAACAGTAAACAGGACAATGAAAGAATCTCTAAGATCACACCCACTAACACTGACAGGGCAAGCCATCAGACTATAAACTGACCGCAAACTGCACTGATGTTGTTATCTAGTTTGGGTAATGAAATGTCTGTGAGCAAACAAGCAAGCTCAGAGGGCACCAAGGTCCCCTCATAGTCATTTTGAGATGACTTTTGGAAAACAGAAATTGCATTAGCATCATAGGACAATATACTGCTGAATCCACATACATCAAAGTGTTTTAGGCTATCTCAGAAGGTCATAGCACACAAAACAACATTACAATTATAACACATTACAATTGCTAATTGATGAGATAGATGTAACTATCATATAACCTGCATTTGCAAAACCATCCCTTTCCTCAATTCCTTGCTTCATTCCCTTTTCAAATCCTACATCAGTTTAGCTACTCAATGCATCTGATGAAGTGAGCTTTAGCTCACAAAACGTATGCCTCCTAATAACATGTGTTAGTAAAATATGCTACCAATTAATAACTGTTGGAGAGGTTGTGTGTGATACAAAAGCATACATGTGAGTTGTTTGGGATTATGAAAACACCCTTTTGAAATTTAATCAGAAGTTGTCTCTTCTGATATGACAATCTTGACTAGAGCAGTTATCTCAATGCATGATTTTTTTTTGTCTATAACTATTTTTTAACAAGAGAATTAAGTATAACTATCATAGAACATAAGACCTTAGCGTAAGTTTTTGCTCAATGTTCATCAGTATGGCTTTAATGAAGCTTCATTTGTGTCTGTATTTTGCTGGCTACATTAATATTCAGCAAGCATATACAGAGTTCATACTTTATTTCTAAACTAGATTTTTTTTTGTTAAGATTACAGCTAATGGGCAATTAGTAGAAAAATTAAACTGATAATTCAACTGATTCCTTTAAATTGATCTGATACTTTATTGGAAGAGAGTGATAGATATAAGAGAATCATTATCTTCATGGTCCATGCCAAGAATTCTACTCTTAAACATATGTACAGCCCAATATTAACTTTCCTTTAAAAGACTGATTCCAAATAAATTTTTGATTTGACATTGAAAGCTATACTGAATGAAGAATTGGGATCATTCTTTTTCTTACAGAATGCAGACATCCAGGGAGAACCAAAACATTGTAGGACTAAAGTATACCAAAAAGCACTAATAGGACTTGAGTAAAAAATTTAAACCCAATGCCAATACTAACATTTTGTTTTGGATCATTAACATTTAGCTACAAAAATAATTTAGAAAGTGTTAGTATTAACATAATTATATTTATGACCAAAGATAGGTTATCAGTTACATGTTTTAACAGGCAACAAGGAATAAGAAAAATGTTTTAAGTATATTCAATGAAAAACTATCAGGTACAAAAACATTTTATATGTTGACATCGAAGATGGCTACTATTGAATAATTTGTACAATAGTTTTGATTTCCAGTTGTGGCATAATGATCAGACAAGGTGAAAAATTAGGTTTAGGATGATGATTGATGCAGAATTGCCCACTCTGTTTAGTTCAGCATTTCTCAATCTTGGCAACTTGAAAATGTGAGGACTTCATCTCCCAGAAATCCCCAGTTAGGACTTCAAGCTTGACAAACACTGGATTAGTCTCATTCTCATCAGATTTCAAATATAGGAGATATGTGAACAATGCAGTACTGAAAAGGAGATAAATGGATGTGTAAGCTCCAGGCCTTTTATAGCAACACTTGTTGGGTATCATTGCTTCTATTAAAACATGCAAGATGATCAGTGAACAACAGCTCTGGTTCTGAAATACCCATCTTATAGCAATAGCAATGGTATGAGGCTGGGATACCATTTAGAACCTGCATTTGTAACTTACACTGTTCATGTTTCTGATGGTTTCCCATAGATAGCAATAAAGCAATTATACAGCAGCTGGGATTACACTGGGATATGTTATTTAGCTGAACTAGTTATTGTCCCAGGTATACTCTGCAGATCAGGGAGAAGGGGCAAATAATTCCAGAGGGCAAATGCTACAATAGGGAAGATGAGATTCAGGGTCCCAGTTGTTTGGCATTGTTTAATCAAAGGAATCCAGAATGTACCAACCATGTCATATTTAGGCATCCAGGCAGATGCTTAAGGAGATAGGTATCTCTCAAATATCTGAGTCCTATGACATGTAGGGTTTTATATGTAATGATAAATCATACTGGATTTATGTCAGTGAAACCTGTGACATCATTCATTTTAACCAGCCTGATAACACAGGAATATTGACAAACAGTCTAAATCAAGAAACACAGCTCTAAAATTCTCTGAGCAAAAAAAAATTGTTAAGACTCAGAAGCCCGCAGAGACACAAAATTAAGTTTGTGAGTTGGGTTATCAATTGAGAAGCTGTACAAATAAAGCAAATTATAATCAAATGGCTACAGAAACAATGCAGATGAGCTAAAGTAATTCAAAAATCAATCTGACAAAAGCAGAGCTAAAAAGAAAGGATTATGGAAAACAAAACAAAAAAAAAGAAATATCTGGAATACTACAAGAACTAACTAAAAATGAAACAGTGAGTTTAATACTAGAATACTGCATCCAGTTCTGGTTGCCACAATATAAAAAAGATGTTGAAACTTTGGAAAGAATACAGAAAATAGTAACAAAAATTATTATGAGGCTGGAAGTGACAACATATAAAGAACAGTTACATTACACATATCAAGTTTAATGAAAAGAAGACTGATAGCAATTTCCAATATTTGAGGGGCTCCTACAAAGATGATGGGGTCAAACTATTTTCCAAAGCACCAAAAGGCAAGATGAGGATGGGAGACTAAGCAAGGAGAGAAGAAGCCTAAAACTAAGGAGAAATTTCCGAACTGGAGGCTTTCAAAAAGAAACTGGATTACCACTTATCTGAAATGGTATAGGTTTCCTGCTCAACTAGGGGGTTGGACTAGAAAACCTCCAAGGTCCCTTCCAACTCTGTTATATTATGCTCTTAAAAAAATCAGTCCAGTTGCCTTTAAAAAACACACATACACATTTGAGACAACTAGGATGACTGAGAAACTTCATAAACAGTAGTCTTGACTTCCATAGAAGCCATTTGAGCATGCATTCTACAAAAAGCAAGGAAAAACAAGGTGAGAGTGAGGATACATTATTGAACAATTAAATTTTTGACCATCTATTTCAGGTCCCTGTCAATTTGCATTCTATTGCATATTTAGCAATAAGCCCCTCCATTTTCAGAATTGCAGTAACACCTATGAATCCTAATTGCAATTTGACCTCTATCTTTTTGCCAGGAAAATTTGCCTGTCACTTTTGATAAAGTTATGTGCATTGCTTGCACACCAATGTGCACCATCATCATACAAAGGATTTAATTATTTTTTAATCATGGAAAAAGAATAAAAAGAATAAAAATGTTATCAAATAAGCAATACACTATTTTCATATCAAAACTATCCCAAATGTTGGCCATTATGTAGATTTTAGCATAATTTTTACAATGTTAATATTAACATAATGGATATATTACTAGTACTGGTTTTGATGATGTATCAAAGAAATCATAATTACTGTAAACTATTGTGAAACTTTAGTAATATGTAACCATATCCATCTAACCAAGTGAAGTTTCATTTTTTAAGTGAAACAGCATAATTTGCCAAAAGAAAATATGTTGTGATGCAAACTAGAACATGATTTGAAGTAATTAAATAGCTTAAAAGAGTTTATATTTGAGGAAGTGATTTACAAACATTGGCAAATTAAAATATAATCATAATGTATACATTACATAACATAATGTATAATAGAAATGGACTTTTATGTAAGAACACTACAGAAACTTTGATGGAATATAGGATAATATCTGAATGTTTGTTAAATTCTGTGTTCATTAATTCTACACATGAACATATTAACTGAATAGGGGTGAATACCCAACAAATTTAGAATGATCCACATATTTATTCAGTGTCGGTATATATTCCATAGCATATTTCTAAATCCAAAAAAATCTTCCAAGTTATTGTAGTTTATTATTACTTTTATTGTTTCAAGAAACTAGACTGATGTAGATTTATAACATTCTGATTTATGTGAATTAATCTATTTTCAGGTAAAGAAATACCATGTATTTCTTGATGTAAAGTTAATTTTGTCAATAAAAGAATATCCACAATGAATAGAAAAGAGACTGAATACTTGGAACCAGAATTGTTACTCTGTGTAAACAAAGAGATTAAAGGATTCCCAGCCAGTTTGTTGAAGTGAAGAAGAACATTTTTGATTCTTATACCATACAACCATTTCAGGAATGAAATGCCTCCTTATTAATGCACATGCTTATGTGTTACATGTACCAGAGTAACATATGTTCTTCCATTCTTATTCACTGAGAATTCTAACTAGAATCAAGTTTATACCAAAGTTTAAGCAATATGCTAGACTGTGGAAATGAAAAATTAGCAATGAGATCAGAAGTAAGAAATCAGAAAAAAAATCAAGCGTATATGACTACATAAAGGCACAGAATATATTCATCTATAGAGCATACATCTATAGGGAGTATATTTGGATATTTTGATTCAGCAGATCCATTGTGGGATGCACAATATCTGGACAGAAAAATCCTTAGCTGGGTCAGGTGGTTGGGGAGGAGTCCACTACCCCAATAATTTCAACAGAAGTTTCATATAAAAATTAGGTTCAAGACTAAGGAAGAATGAAAGAAATATTAAGATAAATGTGCTTTCCCCCTGCATTTCAATCTGAACATTTTCTTCATTTTATATTTATGAAGAATCCAGATTTACTTACAGATAATCAGAGTTGGAAGGGACCTGGTAGATTATCTAGTCCAACCCCCCACCCAAGCGGGAGACCCTATACCATTTCTGACAAATGGCAGTCCAATCTTTTCTTGAAAGTCTCAACTGATGGCACTCCCACAACTTCCGAGGGCAAACTGTTCATTGGTTGATTGTTCTCACTGTCAGTATGTTTCTCCTTGTTTCCAGGTTAAATCTCTCTTTGTTCAGTTTCCATCCATTATTCCTTGTCTGGCCTACAGGAGCTTTATAGAAAATAGCGACCCCTCCTCTCTGTGGCAGCCCCTCAAATATTGGAAGACTGTTATCCAATGTCTCCCCTGGTCCTTCTCTTCTATAGACTAGCCAAGCCCAGTTCCTGCAACCGTTTGTTGTATGTTTTTAGCTCAAGTCCCTAATCAACCGTGGTTGCTCTTCTCTGCACACTCTTCTAGAAGTCTCAACATCTTTTTTATAATGTGTTGATTCAAAACTGGATGCAGTACTCTAGATGTGGTCTTAACTAAAGATTTTATAGAATGGTACTTAGTACTTCCTTGATCTTGACTGTTATCACCCCTGTTAATACTAACTTAGCGATTGCATTAGGCTTTTTTGGCAGTGGCTGCACACTGCTTGCTCATATCTTAACTGATTGTCCACTAAGACTCCAAGATCCTCTCACAGTTACTGCTAATTGAGCCTGGTTTCTC
>BHFT01054487.1:0-11243 GCA_004320025.1 Laticauda laticaudata
GCAGCTTTGGAACCCCTTGTACAAATTTCTGGAAATTTATAACTATTCCTAATGATTAGTGTTTTTTGTAAATTCCTTCCCGATTTGATATAAAAAAAAATACTTCTAGCTGTTCATATTTCTATGTGAACACTAGGAGTGGCAGAGATCCATTTTCAAATCTGGTTTCAGTTCAGAACTAAACTTAGTTGAATAATCCCCTGAATGATTGAGAACTACACTGATAGCCATTTGGAAATTACCTTCATGCAATCATAGGAACATTTTAATTAGTACCTGCTGAGAGATAGTAAGGATGTAATTTTATTACAATATAGGTAAAGCAATGACCCATAATCATGCCAGACCCATTTCTTGGGTATTAAAATTCCAATTATATTCAGGGTAGTTTTCTTTCCTGTAAAGGAGGGAAACCTAAGTTTTTTGTATGTGACAGATTTGTAATGTAATAACTTCTGAATATTTATGAAAGTTTGTGAAGTTAGAAACAGGGAGCTCTCAGTCCTTTCTCTCTCTATGGGAATTCGCAAGGATTATAGAATGAAGAGCAAACACAAGTTGTTCCCAGCTGGCATCTGCAGTCAAGGAACCATGAGATAGCCCAATTTGAACTACAGATCCCAAACAATTTAAACACAATCTGGAAAACAGGATTGCTAATGGCTGACGGACAACAAACGTATGCATAAAGGACACATCGGACGAGCAAAATTTCGGGGGTGCTCCATCCGGTGGTCATCCACTCCAAACAGTGGGTGGAAAATTTGCATAAATAGAATGGAAAAGAATGGAAAGAAACCAGATTTGTAGTATGTAGCCGGGGATGTTAAAACGATGGTTCATCGGCAAGGCCTAGCGGATGGAATGGATGACACCTCCGAAGGGTTCCGGGTAGAGAGAATTGCAAAGGAGATGCATGGCAGATGAAGAGAATGCTTTCACATTACGCCTAAAGGAAAGACAAGGGATGACCGCGGCAGATGATATTTGATCAAAATGTTCACTATTGCATCCTTTCTATTTCTGTCGTAGCTGTATGAGTTCCATGTACCTTTTGTTCCTTCCCTCTTTTCCATTTTCAGCCTGCAGTGGGATGTGAGTTGCGAGAGTGCCGCAGAGATGCAAGAGGATACAGCGGACGCTTTAGACGCGGATGATAATCGGATCATAGAATGTTTGTGCTCGTATGTCCGGATTTTACATGCTACACGGCGAAAGTTCATCCGTTCACAAAGTTGTTGTGCAGCTCAAAAAGCTTTCTTAGCGCGGATGAAATCACAGTGACGAAATGCTGACGGATAGAGCGTCATGAAACCACATATGCAATGAGTCACACGAATACGTGATTTCCAACGATGTCAGTTTTTTAACATTTTACATCCTCTTTCATCTGTAAGTGCAGTGGGACAGGGCCTTAAAATGCGAAATACCCAAAGCATAAGTCATGACATGAGACAGGGTGGACATTTAAATCAGAATTCATAATTTAGTCATCAACTGGCTGTGAAGGAGGATTAAGGACAGTGTAACAAGCGAGAAATAAGGTAGATGTAACCATCCTTCATAGCTTTCCTGGCTCATTCACAGTTTATTAATATTTATTCTGGAGAATGGTCATTTTAACAGTTCCCAAACATTGTGGACCACTTTGAAGATAATAGTTGATTCACCCTCTTATTGTATAAATAAAACAATTTCACAGCTTTTTATGATCAGTGCCAAACTTAGTCTTTGAGTGGTATGTGACTCACATTCCCAAAAGGAAATGTGTGGGCCAAAATAAAAACAATTTGATTGAAAGTAAAGTGTAATTTACCAAAATATTTCACTTTCCCATCATGTGATTTAAATCATATGCTCTTTTTTCACATTTAAAGTTATAAGGCTGTTAGGATAGCTAACACCGCAGTTGCATCAATATCTATTCTGGACATGATAAATGTCTATTTGAGTAGAAGGTGTATTGTTTAGTCTTAGCATTTCTTTCTCTCCATGTATCTTTTAGACTTATTCATCATCATTATAAAAAAGATTTAGAAGAGTCTGTCTGTTTTGCTTTTTGTTTTCTGTGCTGTATAGTCCAATTATTGTCTACAAATTCCATTAAAGTCTCCTATCATAACTATATGAAGCATAGTCCAGTTCGATATTATCATATGGAATTTTCTATAAAATTCTTCTTGATTGTCATTTGTCAGAGATTGCAATCAGGGGTGTTTTCATGATTATGTACATTATTCCACATTAATAGATCTTCCATCGTCATCAGTATAATCAATTCACTGGGATAATATCTTTATTATAAAATCACACCTTTTTCTTGCTCTGTGTCAAAAGAAGTAAAATATTTTCCCTAATTTTGGCTGTATCAACGTTGTTCATGTTGCTTTTTTAATATGTACTTCTTGTGGCAGATTATGTCAAATGTTTAATTCTCTAATTTTATGGAAAGTTTCCTTCTTTTAACAGCTGAGTTAAGTCTGCTTTATGTTAATTGTAATAAGCAGTTTTTTTCGTCTCTTCATTATTATATTGTATAGTAGCCTTAGCAGCTCTCATAGGATCATGCGTTCATGTTGTTCTTAACTTCCACCTTCCACCTACTGCACCTTCTTCTTTTCAGTCACTATTGGGCATCCTCTTTGGAATTCAATAGTGACTTTCTTTTTCTGCCTCTTCCTCCCCTCTGAAAAATTCTGTGAAAATGGATTCAGCTTTCTCAACTGACAATTTCTAATCTCTATTTCTTGCCATGTGACATTAAACCTTCTGGATCACCATCTATAATTCACCTCTTTTATTAAGTAACAATTTGGTCAAGAATCGGTATTCTCTTCTCATCTCTCACTCTTCTGGGTACTTGTTTCAAGACCACAATCTCCTTAATCTTTATATTTCAATGTTTTCTCTCTTTGCCACTTGCAATATTTGCAATTTATGGCTTTCTTTGTAAATCTTGATGTGAACTTCTCTTGGTAAAACTATTTCTCATCGCATAATCTTGTGAAGACTCAATAAACCTCATCATATTCCACTTCATCAATTTTCTTCAGTTATTTCCAAAGCTTCAGCCCAATATTTCTATCATTATCTCAGCTAGCATTGTCCTTTTCATTCCTCTATGTTTTGAATATAAGATAAATTTTGATCTGTCCATCTCTCATCTCAGCATACCGACTTATCTTGGTTCAACCACAGTTAACTGTTATCAATGTCTCCAATCTTTCTTTCTCTTTGTTATCTCCTTCTTCATTTTTTGGAGTCTCTCATCATACTTAATCATCTTTTCGTTGGATTGTTCTCCAGCTTTGTTCATCAGTTTTTCCCTTGTTCTTTAGTTCAATGTTCTCTATTCTCTTCTTCAAATATTCTCTGATCTGTTTGAATATTTCGAATTCCTTGGATAACATCTGCAGGGGCACTTTTCTTGCCTTAACATTGTCTGTATTGAACATCGTCTTTCAGATGGTGGAGAGAAGAAGTAGAAGTGAAGAAACCAGCGAGTGTTAATTTCTGACTCATTTGAGAATTCAAAGCTCTTCCAGGTTCTTCTAGACCTTAATCCCAATTCGTTTGAAATCACCATGGCAGTTCAAATAAAAATAGTAGGAAAAAAAAGCCAAAATAGTAATAATTAAATAAAAAAGAAGAGAAAAATGTCTTCGGTTCTTGTATACCTTGATCCAATCGGTTGATTAGATGACAGTAAAAATTCAAAATGAAGGAAAAGGACCATTAAACACACCATAAACACACACAAAAAGAAAAAGTTGTTAGAAGATCTTTTAAAAAGCAAAGAAGTGAAGAAAAAGGCTAAAAAAAGAGAAGAAAAATTCTTCAGTTCTTCAACACCTTAATCCAATTAAAAGTGTTAAAATATAAAAGGATGCATGAAAAATAACCCCCGCCCCCCAAAAAAAAAAAACAATGTGGAAGGTTAGATAAAACACAAAAATACCAGGAAGGAGAGAGAGAAAAAAGGCTACTCCTTAAAAAAAGAAAAGGAAGGGAAACATTAATACTTAAAAGGTTCCTTAAATGAAAAAAAAGGCAAAGGGGGGCTAGAAATTAACTTCCAAAGACAGAAAAAAAAAAAGACAAAGACTAGTCAAAGAGCCAAAAATCCAAATACTATTACCCAAAAAAACTAAATGATGAGGAGGGGTAGCACAGCTTAGAAGAATAAAAAAGAAGCACACTGCCCACTTTTTTTTAATTATTACAAGGCCTCTATTATAACTCTCTTCTCAAAGAAATCACCTTTTCTTCTTCCTGAGCTTCAACACCAGACTCCAGATGTTATAGAAAACCCAGAAGAGCCCTGGCAAATAATATTCTCCCAGGCTCTTCCTCATAATCTTCTCAAACAGGCAATGCCCTTGAAAAAGTCTCAGTTCTTCTCAGCTTGTCTGGCAAAAGAGAAATAGAATATTTCCAGGCTTCTATTTTGGAAGTTTACAAAGTTTCTTATAGGCTTTCACTTTCCTCCTCTTTCCAAGCAAAAATGGTAACCAAGAAAATTAAAAAAAGAAAAAAAGATATTTTAAAAAGAAATAACGAAAGGGAGGTCTCTGCTAGAAATTATAGAAATAATATTATTTATATTAGAATATTATTGAATATAATATATTATTAAAGTCAAAAAAGGAGAAATAATAATAGATAAAAAGAAGAGAAAAGACACGGACATGGGCGTAGTATGTTAGCGGGGATGGTTAAACGGATTATTCATCGGAAGCCTAGCGGGATAAAAGGCGGATGGAAAGGGATTGACACCTCCGAAGGGGTTTATGGGGGATAATCTGCAAAGCGGACGCATAGCGTGATGAAGCGGATGCATCACGTACGCCTAAAGGGAAAAAGAAAGAGGATGACCGACAGTGGATGTATATCGGATGCAAAATCGTTCACTGCACATCCTTCCTATTTTCCTATATGCTACTAACCGATGTATAGACGTTCCAGTTACCCTTTTCTTTCCTCCCTCTTTCCATTTCAGCTGCAGTGATGTGAGTTGAGAGGATGCCCCAGAGATGCAGAGAGGAATACAGCGGATGTTTAAGGATGGATAATGGACATTAGAATGCTTGTTGCTCGTAGTCACGGATTAACATCGTTACACGCGGAAAGTTCATCCGTCTCACAAAGTTTTGTGCAGCTCAAAACTTCATTGCGTGGATGAAATCACAGTGGACGGATGCTCGACGGATAGAGCGTATGAAACACATATGCAATGAGTACACAACGGATGCATAGCGTTTTCCAGCTTTTTTTAACATTTTACATCCTCTTTACATCTGTAAGTGCAGTGGGACCAGGATAGACTGAGACAAATGCATCTAGACCTAATTTGTAGATACAGTGTTTACCTGTCCATTAATGGTTTATCTTATTAACCTTAATGCAATTTTTCTATTGTTAGAAATAGTAGTTTGGAATTTTATGAATACTTTATGAAGTAAAATGAATTACTTTAAAAAGATTTCTTAGTGTTTGATGTTAATTTCACAATAATGGACTTCAGTCAAACAATTCTAACAGTAATCATTTTCCCTACCTTTATAGAAATTGGAAAAGAGTTGGCAATAGACCAAATGTTACTCCAAATACAAACAGCTATCAATAGCTATAATTTTTATTAACAATAAATGTTCAGTTACCATCTATAAAATGTAATTTAACAGGGCTACAGAAAACCCATTAGAAATTATTAGAAAATCAGTTTTTATTCCATCCAAACTGATAACATCCTCTTAGCTTTAATTCAAAAAGGTTAAGACTCTTTGTAAGATTTGTCTTTCAAAATCTATTATATACACACAAAAGAGCAAGAGGGAGGGAGTGGGAGAGGGAGGGAGGGAGGGAGGGAGGGAGAGAGAGAGAGAGAGAGAGAGAGAGAGAGAGANAGAGAATGAATTATGTGCAGGAAAAAATATAAGTGAATCCACAGCTCCAATCCAACAGATAATCTAGGGAGACTCTCCTCCAGTTAGGGGAACTGCCTAATGAAGATGACCTCACTAACCACTTTTAGAGAGCATGTCTTCATGTTGCTGCCTTCATCTAATCCTATGGAAGCATCTTAAATTCAATTTCAGCTGTTTCAGTTTGAAGTAGTGTTTGTACTCTTCTGTCTAACCATGGATAGAATTGATAACACAACTGGAAAAATATTAGTGATGATGCCATTGAGAGTAGGGATTGGAGGTCTCACCCTGCCCAAGAAAAAGAGTCCTCATATCACTTCATGCAAATGGTTGTCCAATCTTTTCTTGAAAACATAGAATATTAGTATAAATATTTATATATTAAATCTATCTATCTATCTATCTATCTATCTATCTATCTATCTATCTATCTATCTATCTATCTATCATCTATCTATATAATATATATATATATATATATATAAATATATATATATATATATATATATATAACTAGAGCAGCTACCCCCATAAATCAACCTGGGCCAGTGCAACAGGCAGCAGCAGCCCAGGGCCCCCCGATGGGAGGAATAATTGCCAGAAGACATAGAACTCCAAAGGTGCCTCCATTGGAAGTAAAATATGGAGGGGATTCCAAGGAGTTAGGTTTCTTCCTGGCACAAGTCTAGAGCCACATGGAAGAATATGGGGATGATTTTTCCTTGGAAGTTAGAGGAGTTACCAGGGCTCTGGAAGGAACAGCTGCAAAGTGGATGGTAACTTTGCATAATGATAATGCCCCCCAGCTGATGAATTATGACTTGTTCATGACAGCATTGCGTGCCAGATTTGGATACCCACTAGCTGAACGTAAGGCTAGAATTAGGATGAAAACCATAAATCAGGGGCGGAGATAAGGGGTTGATTATACTCAGGAATTTAGAGAGCTGGCATGTTATATTCGAGGCTGGTCCCAGGGAGCCCTGTTAGAAGCTTTTAAAGATGGTTTGAATGAAGATGTTTATCAAAGCTATATCAATGTGTATATACCAATGTGTACCCACATCAGGAGCCTAAGGGGAAATGTTGGCCCTGTTAGACTCGGTGCACAAGGTGTGTAATCAGATCAGAAGTCATAGAGAAAATGGGTTTGAGGCTAAAGACTTTAAAAATGCCCATCGCATTTTGCCAACTGGATGGATCAGTAGCTGGGGGCAGCCCTGCACATTTCATAACGGAACCAGTAGAAATGACAATGGGGAAGCATAGAGAGACTTTAGTTTTATTGTTGTCCCTGGGATGGAGTGCCCTCAATACTGGGTTTGCCTTGGCTCTGGAAATGGAACTCCCATGTTGACTGGAGGAAGGGATCATTGGGCATATGTACTGACCAACCCCCAGAAGGGGAGAGGCAATCTCAACAGAAAACCCAGAATCCCACAGAGCTGGCCTTCACTGGCACCGAAAATCTGAGGGGGGAGAAGAAAATTCCAGAAGAATATTGGGACTTAAAGGAAGTATTCAGTGAGAAGGCCTCGGATGAGCTCCTCCCCCACCCCCATCGCTCAACAGATTGAAGTGTTGAAATTTTGCCAGGAGTGAGACTCCCAAAACTGGAACTGTGCTCGATGACACCGCAGGAGCTGGAAGAGCTGCAGTCATTTATTGATAAAAATTTGGAACGCGGTTTCATCCAACCTGCTAAGCCCTGAGTAGCAGCCCCAGTATTATTCCATGAGAAGAAATATGGCTCTCTTCATTTGTGTGAACAGGAACCTCAACTCAATTTTGCTGGAGAACATGCACTCCCACTTAGCCAAAGGGAAAATGTTTATGAAACTCGATCTGAGAAAAGCTGAGAAAAGATGAATGGAAAACTGCTTTTAACTCCCCAATGGGGTGTTTCCAATTCAACATTCTTCTGTTTGGTCTACAAGGGGGCCCTGCAGTATTCATGCAAATGATAAATCAGGTTTTGCACGAACATTTATACAAGGGGGTGCTGGCTTATCTTGATGATGTTCTTAAGGCCCTGTCACACTGCCCAACGGATGCAAAACGTTTGTAAAAAGGACACAGCAGACGAGAAAAATGTTCCAGAGAAGTATCTGCCCCATCCACATAGCTATCTTACCCACGCCAGAGGTATAATGCCATCCACTTGCTGATATTAACCATCACAGCATGCAAGGCTTAAACCATTTCTTAAAAAGTTTTCACAAAGATTTATTGAAAAAAATAATGAGAAGCAGGTTGTGTGAAGCAAAGAAATTTTTAATAACAAGCTCGGTAAAAAACAAGATGACCCAATGTCAAGTCGTCCGCAAATAAATCTACAGGTAGCCACCCAGTCTCTGGCACTCTTATCGGGTCACTCAGGCGCTTAGTAGCCAGTCTGACAGGGGTGAAGAGTCAGGTGTGTGAGGTGGCTGGTTGCTGGGAGTGCGTGTCTGAAGCGTCCATTGGGGTGCCAGGCCCCCGAGAGGAACAACGGTGACGGTTGTGTTGAGGGAAGCTCTCGGTACAGCTGGCTCAGCGCCTGTGAATGTTTGAGAGCTCTTCTCCTATGCCATGGGGGTGTCAGCCCAGTTGTGAACAGAGTGTATCTAGTAGTCTGGGCTTGGCTGTGGGGTGGAGAAGGAGCAGTGTAGTGGGGCTGTCTGGTCTGCAGGGGGATCTGGGTGAGAGATCTGTGCGTCGAGACATGCCTGGTCGATACTGAGTGGCACGGGTGTTGCACTGGTGACATGCGGTGGAATCAGTGTCGTAGGGTGGCGATAGGTGCATCGGTGGACAGTCTCGGATGGCGGAAGGTGTCATAACTGGATGAATGGTGCCTGACTTGGGATTGGGCTGCTGCCGTGCTGCTGGACTCCTGGTATGCGGTAGCCCCTGGTAGGTGAGGGCCTGTGGAAAGCTATGGAATGGGAGCAGGAACATTCACCATGGGCAGTGGAAGGTACGAGACCCTGGACTGGCCCGGGTGGGAGCAGGTTCCTCTGTTGGAGGGTTGTGAAGCAGCTCGGTGTGATCCGACCTACCACCTGGTACTCAGTAGGGTTACCTCGCCATGTCCGGACGGGTGCACGAGTTGCCACAATAGCGGATGGTAACGGCTTTGCAGTTGGAAGGAATGAGGAGTCAGTGTGGACCAGCTGAGAGAGCGAGATCTATGCTGCTGGTACCGGATGGTGTCCCTGATCTCCAGTAGGACAGTGTGTGCTTCTGCCCTGCTCCTCCTCTGGCTCTCCTGCCATATATCTGTGGAAGGCATGAGCTGGGGGTGGATGCGGGTAGGCTGGTGGTGGGACGTGCATCCTCTTTCTCGCCACTGCAGCAGGTGAGTCCTCCAACGTGCTCCACCACGGTTAAATACGCTGTCCGCAGGTTCTCCACCGTTTGGGGACGCTTCACAGAAACCTGCCTGGAGACAGGAGCTGACTTTGGCCTGAAGAGGACTGGCTGTCAGCAGGCTGCCAGAGAGGAGAGGGTCGATAGAGAGGGGCTTGCTGCTGCTCTTGGTGGGCGGATCTCACCCTCCAGGAGCTGCACCTGGCCATGGGACGAGGCTCTCTGCTGTCGTCAGCTTGATTAACGATGGCCTGGCCAGAGATTTTCTGGTAGGTGCAGATTCCCAGTGGCCCAGGTGGTATGTCACAGCCGAGGAGCACATCCAATATGTAGCCCAAACTCTTCTTCGTTACAGCGAAGCAGCCGACTTTATTCCTTTTGGTTCCCTGTAGAGCGGTGTCCTTCCGCCATAGAATTGTCATTCTCTCTCAGCCATCCAGCACCTGCATCTCGTGTTCCTCCTCAATGGAGTATTGCCTCCTTGCGTCCATTCCCAATATGCCTCTTCTCCCTTTGGCGAGGACCAGATGGCCTCATTTAGAGGGGGCTGCTCACCCAGAAGGGATGGGGTTTAAGGGGATGCTCCTCCCACACCACCTAGCAGCAGCAGCACCAGACAAGGATCATCCAGCAGCAGCACACGCAGCAGGATGCATCATCTCAACTCAGCAGCAGCAGCTAGCAGCAGCAGGATTATCCATCAGCAGCAGGCAGCTGGCAGCATGAAGCAGCACCAGCAGGACCAGGGAATCAGCAGCAAGCAGAGTAGCGGCCAGCGAGCGCCAGCAGCACAGGAGTGCACAAAAGCAGGACCCAGGAGCACGAGGCAGGACCAGGAGCACGACCAGGAACGAGCACGGAATGAAGCAGGGACAGCAGGACGAGCAGGACAGCTGGATGAGCAAGAACCAGGAGCACGAGCAGAACGAGGCAGGACCAGCAGACCAGTAGGACGAGGAGCAGCCTCAAGCAGTAAGCACGCAGCAGAAGCACACCATGCAGCCAGAGAGCAACATCAGCAGAGTAAGCACACGAGCAGAAGCACCGACAGCCATTAATGCAGCAGCATCAGCTCCTCCAGAAGCAGCAGCAGCAGAAGCCCTCAGCCCCAAAAGAGCGAGCCCGTGCTACAGCTGCCCAAGCAAGAAGCAGAGTGACGGCCAGGGGGTGGGAGGGGGCCGCTGTCCCTCTTGCCAGGACTGGTAGAGATGATCTGAGGCTTCCTCTTGTCTGCCCCACCCATGGTTGTGGGGTTGCTGGCTTGGCAGGGAGGGCTGGCAGGGAGGGGCTGGCACGGCAGGCTTGCATGGAAGGCTGGCAGGAATGGGGCTGGCAGGCAGGCAAATGCAGCAAGGCTGGACAGGCAGGCATCCGACAAGGTGGCAAGACAGCAAGGCTGGGCAGGCGAGGCTGGCAGGCCAGGCAGACAGGCAAGGCTGGCAGGGAGGCTGGCTAGGATGGCAGGAAAGCAAGGCAGGCAGGCAAGGCTGGCAGCAAAGGCTGGCAGTGCAGGGCCAGGCTGGCAAGGCACTCGATTTGTCTTGGATGCAGGTCTTTCCTCAGAATGGTGACCTTCTTGGGAGCTGCTTCCTTTATATCTTCGGGGGCTGACGGCAATACATCCCCCGGCCATGCGCAGTGAACGTTAGGCATCCGCTAGGCTTCTGCTACGCATCCACGAGGCTTCCGCTCTGCATCCACTTCATCCGCTGTGCATCGCCTTCATCCGCTCAGCAATCCTCTCTGCATCCGCTCTTTTCGTTCCGCATCCGCTTTGCTGAGGTCCCCCGGAAGCCTAGCGGATGTGCCATCCGCTCCCATTCTGCTTCCATCCGCTAGGCTTTCCATTCCGCATCTGCTTTCCATCCGCCCTGCGTCCTCGCTCCGTCCGTTCCTTTCCGTGTTATCCGCTCTGTTTATGCAAATTTTTTGCCCCTTTTGAGAGCGGATAACAATGGATGGAAT
>BHFT01054488.1:0-11075 GCA_004320025.1 Laticauda laticaudata
ATGTACATTGTACGCAGCGGAAAGTTCATCTGCTCAAAAAGTTTTGTGCAGCTCAAAACTTTTTGAGCGGATGAAATGTCAGTAGACAGATGTTTGACGGATAGAGCATATGGAACACGTACGCAGTGAGTACACAACGGATGCATCGCGTTTTCAAACGAATGGCAAGCTTTTTTGTCCGTTTTACATCCTCTTTGCATCCATTGGTGCAGTGGGACATGAGCTTTAAATAAGATGTTTTATTACCTGATAGTTTGGAATCCAAACTTGCTGACATACAAGGGTTGTAGTCAGCTTGGCTTGGGATAATGTTGACTTGATAATCAGATTTCTGGAGGCCATGCCTCAAGCAATTAACTGATGTTTAAATGGCATATTTTGGATAAGAACTGCTACCCTAATGTTTCATGAAATCAGAGGTAAAAATAGAGAGTGCTGTTCATGTAAAATAGCACCATAACATAGACAACAACTAGATAATTATTAGAATAGCTTCTTTAGGGCAAATTTCTCACTGCCACAAAATTGTATAACTTCTTTTGGAAGCTATGTGGAGCTGATTCACATATTGTATATTATTATTATTATTATTATTATTATTATTATTATTATTATTATTATTATTATTATTATTATTATTATTAATAATAATAATACTGTGTCCAATTCTTTTTATCACAATACAAAAAAGGTAACAAGGCCCTAGCAATAGTGCAAAGAAGAGCAACAAAGATGATAAGGGGTCTGAAGACAATATCAAACGATGTCCCAAAGGCATTTTTTCAAGAGGTAACTGAACTTCCTTTTTCTTTGAAGATTTTTCATTTCTCTCTCTTTTTTTAAAAAAAAACCCTTTATTGAAATTCAAAATATTAAAAAATTTACAAAAATTCAAAATATTAAAAAATTAACAAAATTTTCGATAATAGAAGATGTGTCAATACCTTTCAACATTGTTTTCTTGATAGTGCAATAAATACAGTTCATACAATTAATATTTGACAGTTGTTTATAGTATTGGTAATACTAATTTACAGTGCCTTAATAATATTAATAAAAAGTGATTCATATATATAGGTTGATGGTTCAGAATAGAAAAAGAATATCATATTAATACTAAGTACATATATATATCAAAAAAAGATCAGAGATAAATCTATATAATTATAGTCTATGTACTGTGCTCTATATTCCCCAGCCAAAAGAGGATATATATATAGAGTTATACATTTTTTAGTATACAATATAAGTATAACTACATAAATATTATAAATTAAATATGAATATTTACGTAAATCTCCATTTTCTGGCAGTTTCTCCATTTCAATGGCTTCTCATTGGTCCTACCTATATACCATATGCCAATTTTATTTCCTCTTTTTACCTATATTTATCATGTTTTACTGTCTACCCGTTGATACCAAATGTTCAAGATTGAGTAATAGAGTTTTCTTTATCATTTAATTTCATCATGAGTCTATCCATCTCTGCACATCCAAGAAGCTTCTCCAAGCTCTGACTTAATAAGTTGAAGAAGCTTTTTGGATGAGAAGTCCAAAAAAAATATAATGTTAAATTGAATAACACAGAATAGGAATCAGGAATGATATGTACTAGTTTTGGAAGACATAGGAAGTTCTTCTTAGACTTTGTGATGTCTGGATCAGAGGTAGTATTCAGCAGGTTCTGACTAGTTCTGGAGAACTGGTAGTGTAAATTTTGAGTAGCTCAGAGAACTGGCAAATACTACCTCTGACTGGAGATTTTACAGTATCCTCCCCCTGCCATCCCCCCCAAGCCATGCCCCCCAAGCCACACCATGCCCACCAACCCATGCCCACAGAACCAATAGTGAAAAGTTTGAATCCCACCATTGGTCTGGGTTCCAGTTGAATTCGCATCAGAGTCAAATAGAGGGAACAGAATAGAAGGTAGCCAAAGGAAACTAATTCTAGGGAGGAAGCAAAAAGCAAAGTAAAAAGCATACACAAGACTTAACTTTGGGTATATCAAGGCAGAAAAATGAAAGTGAAAACAACAAAAGGAGGCATGTTTGGAACAGGTAGAATGGCATGAGTCCTCTTCACTTATAAAAAGATAGATTTTGAGCAAGGGATAAAGGAGAAGACATCAGGCTTTGTAATAGCAATAGCACTTAGACTTTATAGTGCTTTACAGCCGGGGTGGGATTCAAAATTTTTAACAACTGGTTATGTGGGTGTGGCTTAGGTGATGGGCGTGGCTTAGTGGTCATGTGACTTGGTGGAAATGGCTTGGTGGTAATGTTATTGGTTGGATGTGGCCAACTCAACATCACTCACATCGAGGCATGCATCTCCTCGCCTGGCCTCTCATGACTGTGGGGATGCTGCAACAGTCGTAAGTGTGAAAAATGGTCATAAGTCACTTTTTTCAGTGCCATTGTAACTTCGAATGGTCACTCCACACAAGCAAAGTACCAGCAAAGGAGGGGAAAAAAACTATAGAGATGTTCCTGAGACAGGAAGTCTAGTCCTGCCAAGAATGTAATAAGGGTTAACGGAGAGACAGTTTCTGTAAGCAACACCAGAATGTTTCCTTCCTGCCTTACTTACAGGATTAGGCAACTAATTTCTTCTAACAACCGGTTCTCCAAACTGCTTAGAATGTTAACAACCGGTTCCAGCAAATACCGTGTTTCTCCAACAATATGGCCTCCACCAACAGGAAGGCCCAGCATGATTTCTCGGCATGAGGTGAAATTAAGTCCCACCCCCAAAATTTAGGCCTATTTAAACCATGCGTTTCCTCGCCATTTCTCACATCATTCGTTAGAACTATAAGAGATGAAGAGAAATGGGGGGGGAAGGCCGGTGGGGTGGTGGGGAGAAAACTTGCCTTTAGGAGTGACCTGCAGGTAGCCTAGGCTAGAATATCCTGATAGCCAATAGAAGCTCCCTGAAGGCAGAGTCCCCAGCCGCTTCAGGGCGTGG
The DNA here is from genome assembly GCA_004320025.1 of Laticauda laticaudata. Lineage (NCBI taxonomy): Eukaryota > Metazoa > Chordata > Lepidosauria > Squamata > Elapidae > Laticauda > Laticauda laticaudata. The sequence goes on from BHFT01054488.1 coordinate 2,973, forward strand.
CATGGCTACCCGTGTCCCCTCACCTTTAGGCAGTCTCTTTCAGGCAATGGAAGCTCCCCAAGTGTAGTCACCAGCCACATCAATTGGCTGGTAGAAGCGGCCTTGGGGCGAGCACACACACACACTCCCCTCACCGCAAGGCCACTTCTATTGGCAGACGAAAGCTCCCTTGAAGGCAGAGGCCCCAGCTGCTTCAGGGTGAGGCATGGCTGCCCGTGTCCCCTTGCCTTTTGGCAGTCTCTTTTGGGCAATGGAAGCTCCCCAAATGCAGTCAACAGCCACTTCGATCAGCTGGTAGAAGTGGCCTCGGAGAAAGCGCGCACACACACACACACACTCCCCTCGCCCTATGGGCCTCGTGGTGAGGGGAGTATGTGTGCGCGCTCACCCCCAGGCTGCTTTCTACCGGCCGATCGAAGTTGCTGGTGACTGCACTTGGGGAGCTTCCATCGCCCGAAAGAGACTGCCTAAAGGTGAGGGGACGGGGCAGACATGCCTCGCTCCGAAGCAGCTGGGGACTCTGCCTTCGGGGAGCTTTCGTCAACTGATAGAAACGGCCTTGCGGTGAGGTACGTACATATGGTCCGCTCTAGGTGGGGGAGGAAATTAAGTCACCCCCAAAAAGATGGCTGAGCCGTTTATTCAGGGGTCAAAAAAAAAAATAAGGCCCGGCCCTATTTTGTGAGAAACACAGTAGGTGCAAACTGGTAGAAACCCACACCTGTTTACAGCTCTCTTACAGAGTTAGCCTATTGTCCCCAGCAACAATCTGGGTCCTCATTTTGCTCACCTCAGAAGGATGTAGGCCTGAGTCAACCTTGAGTCTGGTGGGATTTGATCTGCCAAATTGCAGGCAGCCGGCAGTCAGCAGAAGAAGCCTGCAGTACTGCACTTTAACCACTACGCCACTTATAAGCATCAGTTGACAGTTTATTTCATCACTTAAAGGTGATAAGTTGTAAGTTGCATTTTTTGGAGGAGGTTGCTGGGGGTAAGTCATGTTTGGTAGGACCCTGAGGAGGAAAAGCTGAGATAAGCAAATTGGAGGTCCAGCCAGCCAGGAAGAAGGAAGCCTGAAAGAGAACAAGAATAAAGCTACTATGTAAGACTCTGTGCCAAAACAAACCATAGCTAGCATATTACAAAATGTAATTGGTTTGGTTTAGTATGTGCTGGATTTTCAAAATATGTTACATCTGTAAGAGAATGTTTCTGATTTGTTCTTTTCTTAAACATGGGGGGACTTTGGAAGACCTGATGACTTCATTTTCACTACAACTCGTTCTCAACTTACAACAGTTCATTTAGTGACTGTTCAAAGTTACAACAGGATTGAAAAAAGTGACCGATGACCGTTTTTCACATTTACGACCATTGCAGCATCCCTGTAGTCACGTGATTAAAACTCAGAAGCTTGGAAACTGACTCATATTGAGGACAGTTTCAGTATCCTGGGGTCACGTGACCACCTTTTGCGACCTTCTGGCAAGCAAAGTTAATGGGGGCGGGCAGATTTACTTAACAATAGTGTTACTAAATTAACGATTTCAGTGATCTGCTTAACAACTGTGGCAAAGAAAAGTCGTAAAATGGGGACAAATTCCCTTAAATGTTTCGCTTGGCAATAGAAAGTTTGGGCTCACTTGTGGTCATAATAAACTTTCCTACATGCAAAATTGCTCTGGTTTAATGCCCAGTTTTTGATACAAATCCAGCATGCTCATATTTATCTAATCACCATCACAGGTTGTGTTTTCCATATTGCACCATGTTTTTCTAGCTAGATCCAACACACAATTGGGCAATAAGCTGGAAGGAATGGAGAAAGGCTGGAAGATGAAAGAGGTATTCACTTTTGCATTGGCAAGGCTATTTTTCTTCACACAGATTGTACTCCTTGCATTTTAGGAGGAAAGAAATCAATTTTTCACCACAGCCAGCAAAGTTCCATGCAGTTGTTTTAAATCTCAGTGGTGGACAGTTGCCTGCATCTTCATTCATTCGACTTAATGAGTCATCCGGTTGCCAGAGCATCATAAGGAACATTTCATTCAATTTGGCTCTCCTCTCTGTGCACCTGCGTTCCCACTCACCTCCACGGAAAAGGAAGGCATATTTTCTGGGGCAGTTATTTGTAAATAATGAGATGTAAAGAAGCCAACAATGTCCAGTGAAGCTCATCTTCATTCTTGGATGCAGTAGATGATGATTATAAGCTGCGGTTTAGCAAATGTGTAAAAATAATAAATCACTCTTTTAAGCTTTATTGTCTGGACTTCAACTCTCAGAATTCCCCAGCATGGCTGGCTGGGGAATTCTGGGAATTGAAGTCCAGACATCTTCAAGTTGCCAAGATGGAGAAACACTGGCCTAAATTAATAAAAATATATTAGTTTCTTAAAAGTATTTTAAAAGCATTCCATCTCTCTAGGGAAATGCCTTCTGAAAACATGCTCTGAACCTGTGATGATGATCCAGAGAGTAACACAAATGTAACAAAATCCAAAAGATAAATAAATGTCCTTTAATGCCTCCAACTTGGCCCCACTGTTCAATAATTCTCAGTTGGAGATAACATTCAAAAATAGTCTTCAAAAGAAAGCAATACAGTCCAAACTTAATGAGCAGACAGAGGTGAAATAAAAAACGAAACAAACTACAATGAAGAAATTTCCACAATGGACCAGGATAATTCAAAGAGATAACAAGGCACAGTCTGTTGGAAGGATGCCAACCAAGATAACTTCAGCCCAAAATAAAACACGCTTTGCTTCTGGCAACACTGTGTTGTCACTATCTCTCTTATATTCTATTCTTCCCAGCTGCGACTAATGAGGGGGATCATGGCCGCTTCCTCTCTTGTAAGCCAAGTTGTTTCCTTCTCCGTTCCTCCCTGCATGTCCTAGGATGAAGAAGGGATGGGCCTGGTTCTTCCTCTAACTGCCCAGCCAGCCTCTGCCCTTCTTCAGCCTCCTCCACAACCTCTAGAGCCACACCTCCACTCCCTGTCAGCTGTTCCTCCTCTCGCTCAGAGTTCGACTCTTCCAAGGGCATGACAGAACCCTTTAGAAAAAACAGGAATAGAAACATGAAAGAAAAGAACTATGCCTTATATTGTCATGTGTACCTGTATTACCGCGCATTTGATGTACCTCTGAATTAGTTCCAAGAGTTGGCTTTGTGTTTTGTGGTGACATCTATTCCTGACTAAGGGGGATTTATGTCTATTGATTCATTTTGCATGACTTGTAGTCACCCAGGGATAAACATTTTTTGAATGAAGAACAAAATATCATTAGTTTGTATGTGTCTATACCTATGTGTATATACAGGTAGTCCTTGACTTACAACAGTTCATTTAGTGGCTGTTCAAAGTTACAACGGCACTGAAAAAAGTGATTTTTGGTCGTTTTCACAGTGACAACCTTTTCAGCATCCCCATGGTCATGTGATCAAAATTCAGATGCTTGGCAACTGACTCATACTTGTGACCATTGCAACATCCCAGGGTCGCTTTTTGCAACCTTCTGACAAGCGAAGTCAATGGGGATGCCAGATTCACTGAACAACCTTATCAACTGCAGTGATTCACTTAACAGCTTAACAAAGAAATGTCATAAAATGGGGCAAAACTCACTTAACAAATATCACAACACTTGGCCATAAGTGAAGGACTACATGTGTCTTTCTCTGTGTGTGGGTAGAGGATTGGGAAGTTACCGTCAGGTTTGTCTGAATCAGGGAGAAACTCATTCATTTGGAAGATCAGTCCAATCTGATCCAACAACTAGTACTGATTCAGAATGAAGATCTGATTAGGCTTGATGTTTTGAATTGAATCATCAAACTGATCTACTTGATTCAAAGTTCCACACTGATTTAAAGAGCCATGTCTGGAGCATTTGACTCATGGGAATCATTTGGAGGCATTTGATTCAGTTTAACACTTTGGCTTGACTTCCCACTGATAAAGCTGTTTTGGAGATTCAGTTGCATTTCCAATCAACCTTTGGAAGCAATTTCTGCATAGTCCTGGTTAGAATTGCTACCAAGGAATATTTATGATTATTTTCAGCTTAGGTTACTCCCAGGACTCTAGAAACAAATTTGTTTATGTCTTGGTAGCAGCATAATTCTTGTCTGTGTTTAAAATAGAATTGAAGGGCAATTATTTCAAGTGATAAATTGTGACTGACAATGTTAGCATAGAAGAGACTATAATAATAGAGTAGGAGAACAGTGGAAGCTATAGTCTAAGTCGACTATACTAAGAATGTCCAGAATAGTCAAAAAAAGTCAAGATGATGGCCATGCCATGATGATGCATTTGAAGATTTGCTTATTGTTTATGTGCATCACTCATGCAATAGATAATAAAAATAAGTGGAGTTTTAATCACATTGTTTTGGTTGTCATCTTGACTTTTGGAACCACTGCAGGGGCCTTCTGCATACAATTTGGGGGGGGGGGAGAGNGGGGGGGGGGGAGAGAGAGGGCCAAGAGAGAAAGAGAAAAAGAGAGAGGAGAGAGAAAGAATGAGAGAGGACAGAGAGAAAGAGAGACGAGAGAGAGAGAGAGAGATTTTATCTCTTTATATTAGAGGTCACTTTTTGTCATTTTTTCAACCTAAGTTGTGATGGTTGTAAAGAAAGGTAGCATTTTCCCAAAATCTAGAGTACCTTAATGTGAGGAACAGTCTAAATTATGAACAAAACCTTTCTGCTGGTGTCTTTTGTGTGTATCTCAAAGCCACCTAGCTTTCTTGTCATTTCAGGTTGCCTCCCATTCCCTGTTTCAAACCAAGCTACTATTTCTTTTGCTTTGCTCTGTTAAATGCTCCCCCATCAGACTAGGAACAAAATACAGTTAGAGAATGGGAAGTATGCGAGTGTGCTCACAGACCTCCTTCAATCCTTATTCATCAACCTTTTTTTCTTCCTATGCAAATTTGGATAATGTGAGTATTTAATGCCCAAAGAGGAAATGGTACCATTTTACACTATATTTTGTACCCATCACCTGGTCTGATTAACGCTTGGGACAATGGTTTAATGGTGGCCTGAATCAAAGTGGTATAAGAACCATCTCCCTCTCTTACTGGAAACCCATTTCGGCTGAAATGTTGACTCAATGCTTTCCTGTAAAGCTGAAATGAAACACATTGTGCAGATGGTGTATCCATGGCACTTGCACACTACAGCTGTGTCTTCTTGGCATAATGAGCCTTGTCCGTACGCATTGGCCCTAAGCATACCTACTCACCCTCCTCCCTTGCAAACCAGTAAAGGCCTCTTCCTGCCAGCCATTTCCAAGCTTGCCTTTCTCCAGCCTCAGTTTGACTTGTTTCGTGGCTGGGAACCGAACAAGAAAACTGGCACGTTCTTTGTCATGACAGTTCAGTTGAGGTAACTGTGTTTCTGTGAAAGAAAGTGTCATTTTGCCACTTCAAAATTGCACGTAGGAGAATGTGTTTCCAAATATTCACGCAAATAAGAGAAGTCAGTTAGACTATTTATTCAGGATAGTTTTAGATTACTAAGCAAAGGTTGTACTTTGGTATCCACCATCACTAAGTGAAAAACAGCATTTCAGAAATACAGTTCCTCACCACACTTGAATTGGTATGGTCCAAAAATCCAGTCCCTGCTGCCTTTATGTTTGATGTTCAGCTATGAGGACCACTGCAACTGCTGAATGCTGATCGTCATTTGTTGAATGATTTTTTGGGAGGAGAATTAAAAACATGTATTAGAGGAGAAAAAAATATTTCTGTATAAGGCATCATTTTGACCTCATTCTTATACCTTCTTTTTACAGAAATTGCAGTTTCTGTCAGCCCCAGCACATACAGTCAATGGTCTGTGATGGGGGAGGGAGGAAGATGAAATTTAGGCTACGTCTAATGTGGGAGACAATGACAGCTTGGCATTGATATCCAGGGTTTTTTATTTCTTCAATGGTTTCCTATCTAATGCTACAATTTCTATCTGAGCACCTTTTTCAGTGAGATGGTTACAAGATAAGAAGTAAGGATTTTTTCTTCTTCTTTAAATAGGAATGGTTCGTTTCTTGGCCAGCCTTCTATGTAACAGACATAGACCTCATCTATATTTAGGAAACTAAATATGCAGTGGTTATTGTTTTTCTGCTCTTTTTGCTGGTTTTTGTGTGTCTGCTTATGTGTGTGTGAATGATAAACCAAGCACATTATTCCCTTTTGAGATAAGTAGTATCTTATGCAAAATGAGGTAGAGCAGATCACGAAAGGTAACAAAAACTACTTTTTTGAAAATTCTGGTTATTATAAGAACTTAATCTTGCAAGTTTGCTTGTGCTGTCTCTCTTTCTCCTCCTCCTTGTAGTTCAAAGAAGTTTCAACCTTCTAGGCCAGAGATCTCCAACCTTAGCAACTTTAAACCTGGAGGACTTCAACTCCCAGAATTCCCCAGCCAGCTTTGCTAGCTGGGGAATTGGCTGGCTGGGGAATTCTGGGAGTTGAAGTCCTCCAGGCTTAAAGTTGCTAAGGCTGGGGACTCCTGTTCTAGGCTGTGTAACATGCATATCTTCAACAAGGTCATCTTCCTAAACCTCACCATCAGTGTTTCTCAACCTTGGCAACTTTAAGATGTGTGAACTTGAACTCCCAGCAAAAAGTCCACAATTCTTAAAGTTGCCAAGATTGAGAAAAAAAAACCCAAAAGCACAAAATGGGAATAAAAAAAATAAAAAGCTAAAGAAGTTAAAACCAAAGTAAATGTCTCTAATTCAGTCTTCTTTCATATATTTGTTTTGCTATTCAATTCTAATTAATCTATTTATACAACTAATATATCTCACAATACCTCCTTCATTCTGATCATTTACTTTTATGTTCAGTCTACATTCATTGTGTTCAATATATACATTGGGTATGTCTTTTAAAAAAAGGACTGGGGGTTTGGGACATGATAGCAGTATTCCAATAGTTGTGGGGCTGCCACAAAGAACAGAAGGTTAACCTGTTTTCCAAAGCACCAGAAGGCAAGACAAGAAGCAATGGATGGAAACTAATCAAGGAGAGAAGCAACCTGGAATTAAGGAGAAACTTCTTGACAATGAGAACAATTAACCAGTGGAACAACTTTCCTTCAGAAGTTCTGGGTGCTCCGTCATTGGAGGCTTTTAAGAAGAAACTGGACAGCCATTCAACTGGAATGTTATAGGGTCTCCTGTTTGAGTCGGGGATTGGAGTAGAAACAGGGGCCTCCAACCTTGGCAACTTTAAGACTTGTGGACTTCAACTCCCAGAATTCGTCAGCCAACTTTGCTGGACTAGAAGATCTCCAAGATACCTTCCAACTCTATTAGTCCATTAGTCTTCCAAATGTTAACTCTGGGAGGATTTTTTTTTTACTGCTGATTCAGTGCAGGTGTGAAACCTTTATCTACAATCTCCTCACTTGACAGCTTCACACTGCATTCCTACTATTGTCAATGCTTATTCAGGATATATTTTGCATTCAGATTATTACACTCTAGAACCATGAATGCCCAAGGCGCTACTTGATACCCGAACCCAAGTGCAATAAATCTTTGGGGAAAAAAAGAACTAGCCATCAGATCACCACAACCAGCTTATTATTTCCTATTTCCCCCAAGTTTTGATTTCTGGGAACTAAACTATCAGTCATTTCTGGCTTAAGAAATCCCTTCCAGGGGCTATGACTCACCATTCCAACCACATCCATTCATACAGGCATTTCATTCAAAGAACAGTAAACATCTCTTTACTTATAAATACCTTAGTTCAGTTAAGTTCTTTACTTATGGTTTTTTCCATATACTGTTAAGTGTATTTTACCTAATTTTGCAGAGGCTATGCAATATGCATGAGAGGCCAAGAAACAGAGATGAATAGGTAGAGGAACATAATATACCTAAGATGCAGATATAAACTGGATTACTACCAGTGGTGGGATTCAATTTTTTTGACTATCGGTTCTGTGGGCATGGCTTGGTGGGCATGGCTGGTGGGAATGGCAGGGGAAGGATACTGCAAAATCTCCATTCCCACCCCACCCCACTAACCTGCTTTCCAGCTCCATTCTCCTGTGCAGGGCAACC
>BHFT01054489.1:0-25113 GCA_004320025.1 Laticauda laticaudata
TCAGATTTCCTGAGATGTCCATTTGTCAGATTTTAGTTGAGGCAACTGGCGCACAATGCAATGGTCTGCCAACTAAAAAAGCTATAGTCCAAAAAGATTGCGCATGCACCCCCCCCCAGAAATCAGAGAGAGGACAGGCCAAGAAGCAAATGGAGCGAGAGATACAGAAGCCGCGCAAATGAACGACAGAGAAGAAACAACAGCAAATCAAAACTCTCAATGAAATGAGGGCATCAGAATGCAAAAAATGTCTGAATAAATGTTGGAATAATTCGAAGGGAAAGCCCGGATTGTAGATTGGAAGTAACTTCAGATCATACTGGTCATGTATTCTAGGAACACCATCAGATAACCTGATACCAACATCAAACAAAGAGATACTGGGATACACAAAGCTAATACTTAAAGATTTACAGGGAAACTGAATCCGGTAAGTGAGGTCTGGACATTTCCCTAATAGAATTTCAAAAACCATAGCTGAAAAGTACATGTCTGACAGATTCGTCTGAATGTGATTGCTCTACTAGCTTACATGGGAAATCAATGGTTCAGCGCCCCTGGGACATCGGATGACCTGCGGATACACACAGTGTCTCGCTGAAATACCAATGGGGAAGCCCTGCTGGAAGTAGTTCCGGATTTATTTCTGACCAAGTGACCTCTAGGCAAGTTACAACGGGAATTAATACAATCCCACCTTAAACAAAAATTCCAGCCCTAGAAAAAAACCCTAAGTATAGTCCCAATCAGGCTCAAAGCCAGATGCGTTACCCTTGCCTTAAAAACCGGAAAATAGATAGAGCAAGCTTAACAAATCAATCGACACATGGGATGTTAGAAGCCGAATATCGGACATGCCAGGTGGGAAACTCAGCATCGCTGAACTCTGTCAAACCAGATGGAGTAGTGCGCATCTGTAGGCTGTACTATAAGGCCACCCTAAAAATTATGCCTCCAGCAAAGCGGCGTACCCGTTCCCGGTACGTTCAACACCTGTTGCATTCATTTAGGGGAGGAAAAATTTTTCACAAACTTAGATCTTGCGCAAGCATAATCAACAGCGCTGAGTTGACCCCGAAACCTGCAGAGCACAGACTCTAAATATGCACAGAGATGCACTTCAAATGTAACAGACTTCCATTTTGGGTTAGTTGCGTTGCTCAGGCGTCTCACAAACCTCATGGAGTCATCTTTAAAATGAAAATTAAAAGGAGCATTCCCTTTTGATGAGTGCATTAGTATCATTAAAAATAACCGCACCATTAGAAAATAGACTGAGAGAAGTTTGGCTGAAGATTCAGGGACACAGAAGTTAAAGGTTCAAGAAAGAAAAATGTACTAAGCCACCAATCAGTCGATTCTGAGGCACTTATAGAATAGCAAGGATACACCCACTGAAAGAAAAGTAAAAGGTGATTAAAGACAAACAGGACTAAGAGAACAAAACAGACTTACAAAGCGTTCTATAGGTCCTCATTAACGGCTATAACAATGTCTTCCATCCCAATAAAGGCAAACCGTAGAGGCCATCACCAAATGGCTATTACAGATAAAAAAACGTCTGTGAATTGGGAGTACTGAAACAAGCAGCATCCGAAACATTAAAGATTACACTCACAAACTGTTATTAATACAATACAGCAACACACCTGCCGACTCGACGGTCACCTGTTAGCACTCGCTTTTGGAATCAGCGCTCATGCTGAGGCACAAGATACAAGAATGCAGAGAAGACCGCAATCCCTTCTATTCCAAAACCTGTCAAAATCTGAAAGGAAGCAGTACAGCCAACTTTGACTCGAGAACCCTCGCATTATAGCAGGCCGGCTCAGGATTCCACGAATACCTATTGGATTAGGGACATTCTATTATTACAAGACCACAAGCCCTGCTAGGGATCCTGGCAGGGAACAAAACCAACCACCGAACATCCTACACAAGAGATGAGAGGTGGATCAGAATCCTTGCTTGGCATACAATTGCACAATCATCGCATCGCCAGGACAGGACCATCACCAATGCAAGCCTTGAGCCATGGATCCCCGCTGAGCATGACATTGGAAGGCGACCAACTCCTACTATCCCATTACTTCAGACAAGACATGGACCGAATTGCCACATAACTGCAGCAAGATATCGGCTAACGCTTACTGCGGAGAACCGATGACGTAAGCTGAATCCTGCTTGGGAGTAGGTAAAGGGAGCTGGACTGTGTATGAGGATTAGAGGTGAGACTTATTAACCTTTTTGCACCGGCAGACTGAAACTGTATCTGAAAAGGGCTGATATACTGTGGGAGAACGAGGGTAGGTAATTCCAAAAAGTTGCAGGAGGAAATGTTAATGCATGTGACACGAGGGACACCTCGGGCATAGTATAGTACAAATAGAAAGCCCTGAGCAGAGAAGTCTATGTCTGGTGGCCGGGCTGCACAAAGACATTGAGACAAAAATCGGTGGCAAACATCCATGACTGTCAAAATCAGACTACCCCCCCTTGAACCAGTCTGGAAATGGGAAACTCCAGAGGCCCACATGGTCGAGACTTTGCCATTTTATTGGGGACTTTATTGGCTTTGAGGCCAACGGAAAGGGGAACAACATATTTATAATTGTTGACGCTATATCTCAAACTGGCTTAGAGGTTATTCCTTGATGCGTCACATACTACTGGAAGCAGTCATAAAACAATGAACAGTACTTTTGCTTACACATAGACTGCCAGATTGTATCTACTGACAATGCGGCCTAGTTTTACTGCTGTTAGCCTTCAGCAATACCTGGCTGCGGAGGGCATTCGAATGAGACCTGACCAGACGCAGTCATCCGGCTTCGCAGAACGAAAGCTGACGCATGGTTCGCTTAACTAAGAGGCCTACGAAACAAACTGACAGCGGACGATCCAAGACTAGACTTAACAAACTGTTAAACTCTCCACAAGATCATCACTAGACACAACACGAACACAAACCCCAGACTGAATCTTCATGAGGTAAACAATTGTGTTCCAACCTGAGATAGACTCACACCCCACATCTATACTTGAAAACACCCGTGACTCCTCAGTAACATTATCGCTACGCTTGCTATTGGCGATTTAGTCCTATGCAAAAAAGACATTAGGGGACCACCATTAACAGTTAACTCAAGTACAGGTCCCCGATCATACCGGCTCCGCACTAGATGATGACAGAACATGAGAACGGAGCATATCGACCGCTTCGGCTCATCGGACATTGAGAATTGCATTACTACTACAGCACCACTGCAAACACCAATAAAACATCCAAAGAATCAACCAAGGGGAGGGGGGGAACACAAAATAAGTAAGAAGGAGAATCGAATGAACCACCAGAAAACACGACAAAGAACAATTAAGACCGAATTAGGAAACTCAGATAAACAAAAAAGCGATACCAATAGACGACTACTCTGGAGAAGAGAACAGTAGGCAGGGGAGCGAGGCGAGGCCCTTCCTGGAAGGTAGAGACAGGCCCAGACTTGCAACACCACCGGACAAACAGAGGACGGGAGTGGCAGGCACCTCAACATCCTGAGAACACCAGGCGGACAGAAGGCCTGACTCAACCTTCAGGAGGTCATGGAGAAGATGCGGAGAAAAGGTGATCTGTCCGAACCGATGGCAAGACCACGGCTGAAACTAAGTGCTCACAGGCAAGTAGGACCCGCAACGCCCATTACGCCATGAATTTACGTACGGCACGTTGAACTAAACCAAGGGGGGAGGTGTATGTGTAGGGAAATTAGAAGACTCCAAATAACTAAGAACCTGATTGGCGAACAGGCTGCTTCGGCATTGTCAATTAGCACCAGTTATATTGGCCCGCTGTGGCAGGAATTCTTAAAGAATTTGTCATTGGCCGCAAGCCGCGAGGCAGCCACTATAACGGAGCTGCGTGGCTTCAGCAAATGTCCCTACAAAGTCACTATACTGTTAAAATAAAGAGCTGTTTGTTGGAATACTGGTCTCGCGTACCTTATTATCCAAACGGAACAGTGTGGAATGTACAGTGTAGGCCTGCAGCTTTGAGCACAAATTCTAAGTTGACAGTGTTTCAATGGAAGGATCATCAAGATTCAAATCATTTTTTTAGGGTTTTTTTTTTATTTCAATGACTCCATAATTCCTTGCATCAGGGTGCAGTCAGGACAACTGAATCTAACTGAGTGTTTCCTGGCCAGATTCCCTTCCTGTCACCAATGCAGAGTTTGCAGCTGATATTTACTCATTGTTCCCAGAGAGAGAAATACCTGGTACTATCTAGGATCAAACTCACAGCCTCCTGATTGTGAGGTGAGAACTCCATCTCTAGGCCAGTGCACCAGTGAAAGCATAATATGTGTGGTTCCTTTAGTTTTTCTGGATCAGTGCTTTGACACCACTGATGGTGGAAGTATTTCTTTTGGTCAGCAGCACCAGTTTGTAGCAGCTCTGCTTATTTCCATTTTTCTGTTTAGCATAACAAGTTGATAAGTTGCTCTGGATTTAATAATGCAGTGCAATAAATATGTTGATGCCACTCTGTTTTATTTCTATTTCATAAAATCCAAGAATGACACCTAACTTTTCTCCATGAGTTTTTTTCAAGAGGATCTACTTTTGTCAAATACAGGCAAGAAGGCTAATGATCAGAGGCCTGGATGGATTGCATAACTGAGTAATCTTCTCTCAAGATTGCAATATATAATTTCTATTAACAGACACAGAACAACACTACATGTGAATTACCAATAGGAATATGACGGTGTGAGCCTATTATCTCAGTGTTAGGAAAGATTGACTATTATAAAAATATTTACTCTTTCAGGACAAATATTCTTATGGATTGTGTCCAATGCAACTTTTTTTTAATCATGAAATTCTAGAGTATGTGATCAATCTGTGGGCTATGCTCTACAGTCCCAGTTTTGCAGATTCCAGAGCATTTTGCAAAATCAAGCAGCACAGATGTTGCCATCCAGTGGAAGTCTTTGGAGAATGTGAGTTTTGCCCCCACTAGATCCAATAATTTGGTGCAATTTTCATACAGCTGGCAGGTGACTGGATAAGAAGAAACAGCATCAAGCACAACCAAGTGACTTTGGGTGCTTGGACCACTTGTAACTGAAACCACACTTCCCTATTTGATGCTGATGTGCAATTTGGGGGTTATCTTAGATCCACCCAGCTCCTGCTTAAGTAAGTGGTAGTAATGGCCAGAGGGGCCTTCACTCAGATTCATAATATGTTTCACCTGCACCTAATTTTAGATCTGAAGGCACTCCAAACAATTATTAATGCTTTCATCACTTTGCACAAGGACAATTGCAAAGCACTCTACAAGGGGGCTGCCCTTGAGGACCATTTGAAGCTGTAGCTCGTGCAAAATGTAGTAGCATAAGAAATTATGACCATGCCACAGTGTGATTGTGTAACATTGCTGCTTTGTGACTACACCGGTTACAAGTACGTTTCAGGTGATTTCCAAATTGCTGGTTATAATCTTCACAACCTTTCATGGCCATGGCCTAGATAATTGAGGGATTATATATTTCCTGCTGCATCTGCCCATCACAACTTGTAGACTTGGCATGCTTTGGATCCCATCAATGAAATAGTCCCACCTTTTCTGTTCTGGCACATGCCATTGTAATATCCTGCTTGAGATTTATATGCACCTAGGCTCATCTCATTCAAATATGTCCCTGAAAACTGGCTCTTCCTTCTTTCCTTGGCTGGTTGATTGGTAAAATGCTGCGTGTTGAGAGTATTGTTTTTTAATCCTTCTCCATGATTCACTATTGCTGTTTTATAGTTGCTATTCATTTTGTTCTTTCTATTGCATACCATTTGGAGTTGCTATAAATTGGGCCGCTTTACAAATTTTAATTTAATTAAAATATTTTTTCACCCAATAAATCCCTTTATCTCTCCTTCAAAAATAGTGTGAATAGTTCATATTTGCCCATCCTCGTAATACCTTCTTGACAGCAGACTTGCCTCTTGAAAGTAATTTTTTTCAACAACTGGAAAAAAGTCACAAACTTCAGCTTTAGAAAATAGCCAATAATCAAACCTGCCCAATCCTCGCCTCCTTCCATTTAATAATTTATAAACATGGTGATCCCCTTTATTTTTCTGTTCTGAAATCATAATATTAAAAATAAATAAATTCATGCAGTTAATTCACATGCAGGAGGCAGTTACACAAATCCAGTCTTTTTTCTGTAGAAATGAAAAACTTCTTGATGCTTATAAAATAAATTTTCAGGCATTTTGTCCTTCAACACTTGTCATCTCTATAAGTTTTAAATGTGAATGAGCTGGTGTTTCCCCAGGGTTTCTAAATGTGCCTGAACAAATAAATTTCCTTGTGAATTAAAAATAGTTATTCCACAAATTAGAGAAATAGTGCATTAATCTACAGCATACATAATGTACTTCTATGAAAGCATATATTGCACATAAGTGTGTTTGCTGATGCTCAGAGGACATCTATCACAATTTAAAAAAAAATTAATCCCTACTCCATATTTTCTAATGAAGCAACAAAGGGGCTTCAGTAGCATTTTAAGAATCCAGCCAGAATATATATATATATTTTTCTGGGCTGGATTCTGATATCCATAATGGGTCAATTTGTAGGGAAGAGATGAAATTAAATAACTTTTGGAGAAGCAATCCAGATAGGTAGAGTAAAGGACGAATAAAAATTAGGAAATAGAACTTTGTTTATGAAGTAAACAGCAAAACAGGAAGATAAATGAAGAAAACCTATACCAAACACTTGTTTATAATCAAAGAAATAAGCTCTCTTTAATGATAATCCCTTTTATGGACTGAATCTGCCAATAAAATACTTCAAGCAATGAATCTAGAGGCTGAAAAAGCATTTTTATACGAGAGAGAGAGAGAGAGAGGGAGGGAGGCTCCCTCCCTCCCTCTCTCTCTCTCTCTCTCTCTCTCTCGCGTATTATACAAATAGAAGCTGTTTCTGATGTTTGAGAACTGCAAGACTGAAATTTATATAATGAGATTCAGGATCTCTCCCTACTAGAATATAATTTTAATTAAAAATGCAAAATGAATTAAAATTAATTTTAAATCTCTTTTAAAGTGGTTTATATTGACATAATGGCATAGGGCCTAGATACTGGAGAGACCAGTAGGTTCTGCCCATCCAGTGCCTTCCACCAAAGTCAGGTGCATTCCAGCTCGGTTCCACTAAATAGTCATCTTGTGGGACCTAGCAAGTTTTGTCTGCTCAGATGCCACCCCACCCTCTACAAGAGCATCCCTCCAGAGATAAGAGTAGAGCCTCCTGGGCTTCAAGGAAGCTTTGAAAATTCAGCTCTGATCACACACCTGGGAACTATCTTTTACATTGTTTAATGGCCCCTGTTTTGTTTTTTGGGTATTTGTTAACAGAATATTTTATTTGGGCTGCCTATTGACTTAATATTCTGTTTTTATGAGGGTTTTTTTTAGTTTTGTAAACTAGTCAGAGGACATTGGAATTGGTCTTAACTTAATAAATAAATATATTTATAGGGAGCCAAGCTGTAATAGTGGTAGAAGGTTCCAGACTACAAGTGAAAACACCCAGATTTTTGTCCATTCCTTTATCTTTGTTTAAGAGTAAAAAATAAAAAAAATGCTCCCTATGGAAACAGTGTGGCTGATTACTGTCCATAACCTTCAACAAAAAGACTTGATTTAGGAATAATAATTATGATGATGGTGAAGTTATAACAAGTGGTAACTGGCTGAAACTATGAAAGTTGTAATACTATATATTCCTAACTTTTGTTTAGAGTTCTTTTTTGAAAAAAGAATAATAGCAAATACCAAATCTGAAGGATGTTTTTCAGGGGTGGGATTCAAATTTTTTAACAACTGGTTCTGTGGGCATGGCTTAGTTGATGGGCGTGGCTTAGTAGTCATGTTACTGGCTGGGTGTGGCCAACTCATTATCACTCACATCGGGGCACGCATCTCCTTGCCTGGCCTCTCATGACTGTGGGGATGTTGCAACAGTCGTAAGTGTGAAAAATGGTCATAAGTAACTTTTTTCAGTGCCACTGTAACTTTGAATGGTCACTCGACACAAGCAAAGTACCAGCAAAGGAAGAAAAAAACTCCAGAGACGTTCCTGAGACAGGAAGTCTAGTCCTGCCAAGAATATAAAAATGGAGAGGTAGTTTCTATGAGCAACACCAGAATATTTCCTTCCTGCCTTCCTTACAGGATTAGACCAGTAATTTCTTCTAACAACTGGTTTTCTGAACTGCTTAGAATGTTAACAACTAGTTCTAGTGAATAGNCCCCCCCCCCCCCCGTCTGATGCATAATCCACAAGAGGGATGATAGGTAAAGAGCTTCTGAAGCTGTTCTGGTCCCATGAGTTTATGACTGTTTGCAGGGATTTAGTAGCCTAATTCCTGGAAGACCATAATAAATGATCCTAGCAGATATTCCATGTCAACAACAGACTTTCTTAAAAACTTCATGTTCCGTTTAGTGTGTATTTTATAAAGGCACTTAGGCTTCTGTTTCATTCTGTATAACAGGAGTGTCAAACTAATTTCACTGAGAGTCACATCAGGGTTGTGTTTCACCTTGGGGGTGCTGAGTGGGCATGGCCAGCTCGATGTCCTGCAGCCTGTGCACGGCTTCTCTGAACTCTGTTTTTGGCTGTGACAGCCTCCTGCAGCCCTCTGCCAGCAAAAATGGAGTGGTTTTCGGCTGGCAGAGGGCTGCAGGAGGCTGTCACAGACAAAAACAGAGCTCGGGAGGACCGCATGTAGCCCTCATAAGCTCTGATTTTGCTGACAGAAGCACCGTGAGCCAATCCTTCCTTGTTTCCAGGGTGGCCCTGTAGGCCAGATCTAAGCACCCAGTGGGCCAGTTCCGTCCCGTGGGCCTTGAGTTTGATATCTCTGCTGTATAGGTATATTTATGGATCATTTTCCTGTATTATAACAACCTTGAGACACCTAGGAAAAGGATTTTCGATTTGGCAGTTAAACGCAGAGGTGATACTTCAATTAAATGAACAGTATATCTGGTTGCCATGATATCTGATTTTTTTAAAAAAAGTTTTGTCAGGTTTCTTCTAATTTGAAGTTATGCTTTCCATTTATATTTGCAATTTTATCTTTTATTTTTATTTTCTAGAAAATTGCAGTAAATCAAGGCATTAACGGTTTACACTCCTATCAACCTATCAGACTTCTTAGTCCCTAAATCTGCCTGACAAAATTGACTATGAAGGCCAATGCAGTTTTAAGATGCAGCATAAGTTACCAATCAAGAACTTTTGCCAAAGTTAGTTTATCATTCTACATTTTCCCTTTTCCTTTCATTGGTAGCTTACTTAGATGAATTATGATGGTGCAAACAGAATCATATATTTAATTTAGGCTTGGTTTGTCTAATCCTCATTTCTAAAGTAAACACCAGTTTTAAAGAAGGGAAAAACGTTCTCAAGTTTTATTTTTTCAGTGGGCAGAATCTTATCCACTTAATTGTAGTCATAAGATTAGGCAGCCTAAGAAAAAAAGAAATCGTAAAGAATTATGTAACCATATCATTTCTCACCAGAACATTGACTGTACAGCTCATGCGGTTTTCCTTGTTTTCATCATGCATAATAGTTCTGTAATCTAGAAGTCTCTCCATCAGCCGTACCACAAGTTTAACAAAAGTTTCACCATTTTTGGCAAGGTACTTGTGTTTTCTGCAGTGTTCTAAAAGGCTGAAAAGGTGATAGGGGAAAAAAAAAATCTTACTAATCAAACTTGGAAACAGATCCTTCAGGAAAGACTAATTTGAAATATTTTGTAACAACAAATGTTAATTTATCATTATAAATCCAGCTATTATGAGCACTTACATTTTGTCAAATAACACTTTATATTGTTCATCTCCTCTTCCACCTTCTACTTCATGATCCAGTTTTGTGATTATTTCATTTTCAAACTGTAATTAAACAGAACAAGCAAAAATAATTAACGCTCCAAATATGTCATCATAAAAATGCTCAGGTTACAAAGTTGTTTGGCTTCACAATAAATGCAATATTTGATTGAATTTTAATAGTTTGACATTTCCAGTACTACTTCCAGCTTGTGTATAATGATATGTTGCCATATGAGCATTCAGGAAATGTTTGGCCATATTGTTAAATGGAGCTTAGGTGATTTTTTTTTAAAGCAAATCTATATAAGATGGTTAATTACAGTAATAAGAGACAAGATATCCTATTCAAGGCAGGCACACTCTATCCTTCACAATAATTATGATAGCTACAAATGTAAGCAAATTGAAAGCATTATTATGGACAATATATTAGGATGTACTGCCAATTGCATCGTTTGGTTTAGATGAAATACATTCACATGTATTTAGAAGATACAGAGCTTGGCTCACCTCAGATACATCAGACAAGGAACTTCAAAGTCATTGCATTAGGGGAGGGAGACAAGGCAGAATAACTTAGCAATAAGATTAAAAATAAGGCTTTAATGTGATCATATTTATGAAAAAGAACTTAAACAATCAGTGCAACAGATTCTTGGCATCATTTTCTAGCAAATGAAGATGATTACTATTACTGTCATTGCTTTTCAATGAACATCAGTGTGTATAAAGCATCTCCCTTAAAATCTGTAAAACAGCCAAATCTTTTTTCAGACTTACATAGTTTTTCTGTGTAATGTTTTATACAGACAGTTTTTCTGCAGGCACAACCCATTTTCTTAATATCCTCCTCCTTCTGTTCTGCCCCTCCCCCTTTCTTCCTGGCTATTAGTAGTGGAAAGTGGCTGTGAGCTACCTGTAGACTGTGAGCTACCTGTAGTTATACCTGCGCTTCCAAAAGCAATCAGTTGTATATACCTTCATTTGGAAAATATCACTGGAGTATCAAAACAATTGAATGGCCATAAAATGAGAGTAAGATGTATTTTGTGGATAGTCATGGGATGAGAGGCAGAAAGAGTCAATAAAGTGAAAACAAGAAGCATAGGAATTTAAGGTACAACGGTCGCCTAGAATTATTATTTATTTTGCAGGGTTTTACAGACCAACTCAAAAGAACTGAATGGGCTGCAACTCTGCAATAAAGTAAATCAGTATTGTAAACAAAATAACAGTACAATAATTCAATAGTTATAAAGCAACCCTCTTGTGAGAAGGATGCCAATAAACTTAGCTACGGTTAGAAATCCTGGAAATAAAGATATCTTTAAAGATCTTCTCCAAGCCACGAGGAATGGATCTAAATACTTAGGATGGCTTGCTGTGGTGGCACTTGGTTAGAATGCAGTATTGTAGACGAATTCTGCCACCTTCCAGAAGTTCGCTTCTGACCAGCTCAATATTGATTCAGCATTCCATCCTTCCAAGGTTGGTAAAATAAGGACCCAGATTGTTGGGGACAATATGCTGACTCTGGAAACTTCTTAGAAAAGAATATAAAGCACTGTGAAGCAATATATAAATCTAAGTGCTCTTGCCATGGCTATCTGAATTACTGCATTTTTCTTGCTTCTACTTCTCATCTCTGCCCTCCCAATGTCTACACTTAGAGACACTGATTGCAGCCATATTTCACCTATTATGTACCCTCACTTGTTTTTTTCTTTTGATATCCCTGCCACTGATAAAAAAAAGCTTCATCTTCATACTATAATAAAAGATCAAGTACATGCAAAATAAGAAATTATGCAAATAGCATATAATGTGTATAACTCAAAATAATTAGAGATTTGGGGTATACTTATAACTGAGACAGTTTATGCATTAGAAATATGAACAACACAGAGTAATCCTGTCCTCTGGCAATGCAAAATCATTTTTACTGGAGCATATTACCAAAACAAAAATATAACACCAGTGTACTAGAAAAAGATGGTAATACCATGAATTATGAATAAATGCAATGGGACAATAGGTATTAGCAATGAAATTATGTTGTAAGTACACCAATTCTTAATTCCTAATAATAGGACAAAATGAATTTGCCTTATATGTAGCCTAAAAATACCTGCAACATCAACAGGTTTCAAAGCTGTTATATATTGGACACTGCATGAGAGAAAACACAAGCACATAAATGCATGTCATAAATGTGCCTTTAGCACAATGCAAACATATATCTAGCCCATAGGAATCCACTTAACTGAAAGAATTCATTCTTATTTCATTTGCGAAAAATTACTTAGCTGTGCTGTAATTTTTCAAACAATACCATAAATTATTTCTTCAGACATAACACTTTTTTACATTTATTTTCTTTCAATATCGTGGTGGCATGGAATAATCTTTTCCAAAATCCACAAGTTGACAATTCTCTTAAAATGTAATTTTGTATAGCATATACTTATAGTATGTCACTCATTTTGACAGGTTAGGGGAAAAAATAGGGTCTGAGAGCTGGAAATATTCAGGAGGTTCACAATATTGTTGTATGTATTCCTAGGTAAACTAGTGAGAAATGATTTTGCAACAACCAGTCATATTCCTGGATATCTTGGTCATCTGTGAAGTTCACACACCAAAACTCCAGACAAGCAAAAGATGACAGCAATGAGTTGCCCATTTTCTAGATCTCTTTTATATCATCTAACGGTTGTCTGGATTTTGGAGCCAGATTCAATATTCTAGTATTAGATAGTTGCATAATTCACTTGTCCTGTGAAACCTCGCGTCTGTTTTGAAGGAAAATGCACTCCCTCCGACATACCATGTGAACACCATGAACTGCTCAAAAGGAAGACAATAGAATCCCACCTAGTTAGTCATCTGAAAAAGAAGCTGGGGCGACAGTCTGCTGAAAAAGCCAAGTTTCCACTATCTGATATCCTGATAGCACTGAATCCATCTCTCTGCTGATATTCCCTGCAGGCTGCTTAAGGATATTTCTTCAAGCAATTGTACCAGCAATATGCTCAATTGATCAAAAATTCTCAGTGGAGCCTATTACATCTAAGCTCATAAATTTTTTAAATATCTTCTTCATAACCCATCTATAAACAAACAATACTCAGACTGCAGATGTGTCTTGGGAGACACAAAACAGGCACCAGGTATCTTTCTGTGACTTTATGTCAGTTCATGCAGCTTATCAGGGAAAGGAGGCTTCTTTACACCCTTGACAGAGTCCACAATCAAAATGCATATACTGTATAGCTGAATTTGAATGAAGTTTGTGAGAGATCTTGTGTAATGTGCGGCTAGGAGCACTGTGGGTTTTCCAAGTCCCCGCCCCCTTTTGTTTTCCTCCATATTCTCTGCTGCTTGCCTACTCAATAGGAAGGTTATGAAACTTTATTAGTTCTTTTATGCTGCAAAGACTCATCTGATATCAGTTATTTTGATTTTGTCTGCCAGAACCCATGGTAAAGAGATCTGAGTGTGTAAAGCAAATAGCTTTAAAAACTGCAAATCTGACCCCCTTAGTCAATCTTAAGGCATTCATTAGAAAGGCTATTCATTCTAAACTCAGATGAAAAATATATATATATTTTTTACAGTTTAAATAGAACCTGGTGTTTTTCATTTGCTTTTCTGTTCTACCTTGTTCTGTTTTCTTTCCTCTTGCAGGTATGCCATTGCATTCTGCATCTTTCTTTATCTGATTTATTATAGTATGAATTTTGTGTCATTATTGTTATTATATTCCCCTCTTACTTTTGGAATAGCTTTCTTCTTTTTATTTTATCTCCCACCTTTTCAGAAATCGTCAAACTCCTCTTCCCAAGTAACCTTTCTCCCTTACTATAATGTTTGCAAAGAAATATTAATAACAAGAACAATAGCTGCTGTATATCAGTTTTATAAGATTCACAATTTGGGAACTGCTGATGAACATGAATATATTTGTATGTGCATGTGGTGAAATTGTAAGTCACTTCACTGAGTGATAATGTAAAGTAGAAATGCTTAAACATACACAGGGTATGTTCTGCAGTGATCAGAGTCCAATGATAATTGAATTTTTATTCACTACCTGAGCACTTTAGGCTGCTCTTAACAGCTGTATATAGTTTGGTTTCCATAATATTACCAAATTTAATGATGTTCTGTAACCTTATAGGGGATTTCAAAGGTATGAGGCCCAATTATACAAACCTTCTTGTCCAACTTGCTACTGCGAAGTGACCCTCCAATAGATGGGATTTACTACAAAATTATTTGCCCAAATGTTCATCAACACTTGGTACTGTTTCTAAACATAAATGTTGAAAAGTTCATGGGTAAGTTGACTTGACATACTTGCTCCTACTGACTAAACCAAACTTTAATTAAACAGAAAACAGACTTAATTACTGAGCACTGAAACATTTCTAAAACATTCTTTTTGTATAAATGATAGATAAAGATTGACAAGATGGTAAGAGGAGCAACTGCTAACTTTGAAAAGAATAGAAAATTTAAAAAAAAACCCTTCTGACTGTATTAGAAGAGAATGCAAAGAATGAAAGAAATATTTTAGGATTCCTGTGGTAGATTTCAATGAGAATTTTTAAAAAATTTTCACGCTACAAGCAGTCCATTAGCAATGATTACACTCCAAGCAAAACATTTTCTGACCCAAATTTTGCATTTGAGGAGAAAATTAAAACATGAGGCAAAGATGAAAATGTCAAATAAGATGAATATCAGGAAATACTGTTTACAATAAATAATATTTTACATTTAGATTTTTTAATTACAAATTCTTTTGCTTGAGATTTTTTTTTGTATTATACAACAATAGATTTTCAATTTCAAAAGTAAAACAAACCCAGAGGTAAAAAGTGAATGAATATTGTTTCAAGCATCGCTTATGTTCCACATAAAGAAATACAAGCACAACACGCATCCAATAAAATTTTAGAGTAAACAAACAAATGAACAAACTTGGGGGGGATACACTGATCTCTACCAAAGAAGACTGACACAAAGAAGACACACTTATTACAACATTAAAACTGAGCCAGGACAAGAGAAAGGACAAGCAAGGAACTCTTCTATTTATATAATAAGAGATCCAGCTACTACGCAAATAAATTATCAAAAGTAAAGTGACACTTGAAAAATTGGACTTTGTTCTTCCATGCCATCAAATTAACTATACCTATGAAATCTAACAAAAGCCAGATATTATTTTACTTTATTTTATGTCTGTGTGGTGGAAATCAGAACTTGATTGCCAAGCTTTTATCTATTATATGATTAAATCAACATTTAGCTAGTACTAAATATTATAGCAACATATCAAAATGTATGTATGTGAAGCTGAGTTGTAAAATAAAAATAACTAGTATGGTCTCACACAAATTGCTTTTGTATTGCGCATTTAATAATTAATGGCAGATAATACATGTTGTGCCAACATGACTAGTCATTATTGTAGCAATAGCTTATAAAAAGAATTACACCCCATGATTTGATTCAACAGGGAGTATCAAAATCTTGCTGCTCTGAGATTTACATTATCTAGTCATGTTTAATTTTTTTTTCTTTTTACCAATGATTTTCAATTTATTTTGTAAATTATTTTTTCAATCAAAAATGAGTCAAGAATACATCAACAGTTGAATGTTAATGTACAACTATGACTTAGCATTGATTACAGTTCACATGTTAAAGCTGTCCTGACTTTTTACTAAACATCCCAAAAAGAAAGTATGCCATTGCAATTTTTAATTAGATATTAAATGTGCGTGTTTTTAGCAAAGATAAAATGACCATATACGTATCACATTTATGGATGCATACACACATATAATATACATATGTGAAATCCTTTTAAATCTGTAAAATGAGGACCCAGATCATTGGGGGCAATATGCTGACATTGTAAACCACTTAGAGAGGGCTGTAAAGCACTATGAAGCGATATAATAAATTATCAAAAATAAAAATGACACTTGAAATACACTGGACTTTGTTCTTCCATGCCATCAAATTAACTACACCTATGAAATTTAGTCTAAGTGCTGTGGCTATTAACTAATACTAAAACTAAACTGAAACTAAATAACAGAGCTGTCATGGTGCAGTCGTTAGAATGCAGTACTGCTGACTATTTCTGTTGCATGCCAGCTCCCTGCAATTTGGCAGTTCGAATCTCACCAGATTCAAGGTTGATTCAGCCATCATCCATGACCGAGGTGGGTAAAATGAGGGCCCAAATTGTTGGAGGCAATAAGCTGACTCTGTAAACCATTTAGAGAGGGCTGTAAAAGCAATGTGAAGCAGTATGTAAGTCGAAGTACTATTGCTAATACCTATTAAATGCAGTTAATTTTTGACCTGTGATCATGCAGAGTCTGGAATTTCCATTTTAAATTGTTATGGTCAAACACCACATGATGACTGTTTTTATGACATAAAGTGAATTAACACAGTCATAAAGTGAATTGTGTGATTGTTAAGCGAATCCGTTCTTCCAAATGGGTGTCTTTTGCCAGAATCCGGCAAAAAACATTGCAAATCATGTTCACACGACCATGGGTCGCTGCAACTAGTCATTTGTGTGAGCTGGTTGCCAAGCATCTGAAGTGTGATGACTTGACCATAAGGTGGGATGGCAGGATATAAAAATGGGTCATAAGTATTTTTGTCTAAAGCTGTCCTACAAACAGCAAATAGTCCCAGAACCACACAACTTTCTGGGCTTTTTGGTGCAACTCAACTCTGGGAATGCAAGAAGCTCCTAAGCTGCAGTGTAGCACAAAACCCTTTGCACCATGAAGCTTTGACCCAACTCAACCTATCCCCACCACTTAAAGCTGCTATCCCAGGAAGCCTCAGCAGCTTAGGTGAATCCACCACCACAGCAAGCTACAATCACCCCAGTCCAGCTGCCCCATGCTCCAAGATCCCTACCCTCTGCCACTCCAGCTGAACTTTACTATCGTGTTGCTCCTGCTGCTGGCAAGGCACGTCTGCCCTGCCCTTTTGCGAGTAGCTGCTGGCACATGAGACCATTTGACACGTGACCATATGGAGTCATAGAACCATGGTGGCACAGTAGCTAAAATGCAACACTGCAGGCTACTTCTGCTGACTGCCAGCAGTTCAATTTTCATTGGCTCAAAGTTAGTCAGCCATCCATCCTTCCAAGGTGGGTAAAATGAAGACCCCGGTTGTTGAGGGCAATATCCTGACTCTATAAACTGCTTATAGAGAGCTGTAAAGCACTGTGAAGTGGTATATAAGTCTAAGTGCTATTGGTATTTTTCCTAGGTCTCATGTGGTAACTGTGATGCATGACTTATGGAAGAAAGCCTTGTGTGGCCAGCAGCTACATGGTGAAAAGTCAGGGTGGACATACTTGGTCAGAAGTGAGAGAACAAAGACAGCAAAGATCAATTAGGGTGGCAAGGGCTGTGGAGAGCAGAAGGATAAGATGGTATAGTTGAAGGAAGATAGATTGGTGGGGAGAGGAGTTAGCCCCGTGTGTTCATAAGTATGGGGGGACTGCCAAGTGCCAATTTTCATCCCATGACTAGGGGCACTGCAGTGGCTGTAACTTTAGGGGCTAATCTTAGACCCCCTTTGTTCAGCACTGTCATGAATTTGAACAGTTGCTGACCCAATGGTGGTAAGTTGAAGACTACCTACATGCAGTATGGAGAGTAAGTTTTCCTTCCTTTTGGGGATGGGATGGGATGGATTTTCTTTGTTTCTTTCGCTTTTTTTGCAATGGCTGTGGTTTTTATGGTAAGCTCTTTTGTTTTAGTGAGTCTTAATTTTGTGAGCTTCATCTCTTACATTCTCTGCCTAAGTGATTAGAGTTTCCATGATTGTACAGGGAGCTGTTTCACTGAACAATATCTTTTGGATATGCACTCTTTTGCCTGCAGATGTAAAGAAGAATTGCTTTGGGTTTGGTTCTAGCTAGCAAAGCCTGCAAAGAGCCTTTAATAATCCAAGCTACAGGAGCTTTTTATCAGCAAAAGGAGCCACAAATATAAGCGGAAATGAGTCTTTTCTATTAAGTAATAAATATGAGAAGTTTAACCAGCCAGGGCTAGACAGACAAAATGATATTTTTGCCTTACCTCTCTTATTGCAATGTGGAACAGTGGCACAGTTACAGCAAAATGAAGAATTGTCAATATTGGACTCAGCCTCTAAATTACCCTGGGCAGTATTCACTTCTGAAAACCTAATGGTCAAACAGTATATATTAACTCTGAAAACAAAGTTGTGTTTCTACAAGAGCTGTCTGACATCACAGAAATGTTAGACAAGCTCCACAGCTCCTTGATCCATCTTGTTAAGTCTTTGAAATAGAGGGTTAAATTTGAAGTAAGCAGAAAGGGTTTATTCCTTTCTTTAAAATCTGAATATAAATTAGAAGGCAGTAGTCAAAGCTGCTATTGAATAAAGCCTCAAAGCACTTCCAACTCTTGTGCTTTACTATTTGTTCATTGCTCCTCATTAAGAGTAATAATATAAGCAGGAGAATATCTATTGCATTCTTTGGGTGAACCATTATGCTGTCAAATGTACCAAACACATGTAGGACAAGCCAGCAATGGTTATAGAATTCTGCTAAAACTTAGCAACTCAATTATCCCTTTAAATCTACATGAAAAGAGGATGTTTTTGATTCTGTTCCAAGTGTATCCATATTCTGTCTTTCAATATTAGATCACTGATAAAGAATGTGGAAAAATCAGCCTAGAACCAATCCTTCCAGATGTACAGAAAAAAATGTGATTTTTAAGGACTAATAAAGCAGCTTTGAAACCTGGAAGAAATAAGGAAGCAAACTGTCACCCTTTTTAAAAACTCCCAAGAAGACCATTTATTTGTTCAAAACCCCAAGAAGCAGAAGGAAATTCTCAAAAAATTAGTCAACTTAAAACTTTAGCTATCATCTGTATAATACCTTGTAAATTGAAAAAAGATTCATTCTGGTTTACAGGAGGTATCTATAGATATGTATAGGTAATCTGCCTAATACCGACTGGAAAAAGCTTGCGCTGCTCCTTAATTGTCTGAATGCCATCAGATTCAGTTGTCTTCCCTATAAGCAACTTCTCCGAAAGGAAAAGTGAGGATGACACCATTTACATGAAAAACTATTCAGCTGAAATAAAGAAGGAAATATTATTAACTCTTCCTCTGGCACATCCACTGTGTTTACAATGTCATCTCTTAATTTTGAATAACTTTATATTAAATCAAGTCTTTTATTAGATCAGTAGGATGTCCAGGCTCAAATGGGTGAAGACATGATAATTCATGTCAAGTCGACTACCATTTGCTCATTTTTCTTTCCAAGAGAAATAGAAATGTGAGTCACTGAAGCTTGAAAGTTTAATGTTGTCATCATGGTGGGCACCTACAAGTATCAAGAAGGGGTGGCACTGAAGGCCTTAGTATGATACATTCAGATAAGCCATGTTTAATTGGCTCCAACATGAATACATAGCTCCTGCCTCCAACCACATTTTGAATCTGTCAGTAGACATTCAATATATATAATGATGTATGGACCTCATTGAGGAATGCATCTAAAACCAGTCTCTATGTTCCCTGGTGTGATTACCTTAAGGGCCTGGGGGCTTCAATACCAGTCTTGAATCAAGTGTTGAATTGCTACTTATATATTATAATAACATTTCCTTTATTGAGATGCTTCTACCTCCATTCACTCACTACTATAAAGACCATGGAATAATTGATTCTCATTTTTCCAAATAGCAATCAAATACTATTTTTTTTATCCTAAACAGATCAGCTGAGGAGAATATGATGGGAAGCCTACCTTTTGGGGTACATGTAAAGACATTTTTATTGATTTCTTAACGGTTTCTTCAATTCTATCTTTGAACATTAGCGACTTATAGATTAATAGCAACCTATCTGCCTATAGTCACTAAAATAGAAGAGCAATGAACTTTTCTGTTCACCACAACTCTCAAGATCAAGTAAATTCTCACTAGGTAAAGGATATGAGAATGGAAGCTCTAGTATCTCAAATACTCCATCTATAATGAACTGCCTACTAGCTAATGCTATCTTCTAGCTACTACTACTATCTACAGTACCTCAGGCCCAAGTATTACATTATGTTTTTATTCAAGAGTACACGTACCAAAGGCAAAATTAGTTAGAAAAAAACCCAAGGCTCTTACAGCTACTGATTTTAATTACATCCAAATATATTAGAGAAGAAAAACATATATAAATCCCTGTTAAAAAGGGAGAGGAAGATCAGAACGATAACTGGAAAACTTTATTTTGGTACTTTGTCTTACCTGCCATCCCAAAAGAGATTATTGGTTCATTTAGTATCATTCCTCGGAGGAAGATCAGCATGATCAACCCTGTCATGTTCTATTTAGCAATAATGCTAGCTCCATACCAATACTAGACATTTGTCTTACAATATTCTCAGCTGGACTTCTTGTGAACTCTTTCTAATGCTGCTAAACTTATTACTCAGTTAAAACAAGGCAAAACGATAGAGGTGACCTACTTCTGATAGAATTGTTTAAGGCAAACATTAACTAGTGGGCACTCATCCTGGCTAATCTATTTATGCATATTTATATTCATTCCAGATGCTAGCAGGCTGGAATAAATTTATCATTGTCCTATTGCATTAAAAAAAAGGAGACAAAAGCATTTTATCTCATGCTACTGCTCAATTAGTCTGGCGAGTATAGAAATAAGTTGTATGACAAATGCCTTATGGAATATGGTTGAAGGGAATATCATAGGATAAAATTTTAACAGAAGAATAGCCATCTTTAGGAAAGATAGGCCAACTTGTTCTTCTGAATCTAGTTATAAAGTGTGCTGTTCCACCTGTGAAAAATTATATGCTGACTTCACAAATTTAAAGGCAGCTTCTGAAGCAGTCCTCAGAAATAGATCCTGGAGGAAATCACCTTCTTCACTGACAGATGTGTCCATATTTAATTACTTAACACCATAAGAACGATATAGTTCAAGTCTGATGGGGTATTCTCTAGTTTTCCCTTCTCTATCTGTTCAGAAAGGAGTGAAATAGTGCTGTATTTTTGGAACCTTCTTTTTTAATTTATACATCAACTGTGTTTAGTGCAAGACCTCTCAAGATCAGATTTTCCTCTACATTTTAATTGGTAGAACCATTTTATTGTAAGCAGATGACTCAGCCATCTCACCTATATTTTAATGGTCCAGAAACAGAGCCTCAAAAATCTTGCTTTTTCATGGAGACAAAGACCTCTTCACCAATCCTAATAAAACCAAAGTAGTTTTTCTATTATCTAAAATACCCTATCACCCTTGGAAACTAGAAGTAATCATTATTACGGGTAAAATGAGGACTCATATTGTTGGGGGCAATATGATGACTCTGTAAACTGCTTAGAGAGGGCCGTAAAAGCACTGTGAAGCAGTATATAAGTCTAAGCTCTACTACTATTATTTAAGTAATTCAAATACCTCAGGGTCTCTTTTTCTGCCTCAAAGACAAACAAGAATCACCTTCTGGTGAGGGTCATTTGTGAATCCCACTTTACAATTTGTTGCTCACAATCATAATAAACATACGTTTATCATAATAAACATATCCTGGCAGCAATTAGGATATATAAAGTGGTCATAAGCAGTGGTGGGATTCAAATTTTATTACTACCGGTTCTGTGGGCGTGGCTTGGTGGGCAAGGCAGGGGAAGGATACTGTAAAATCTCCAGTCAGAGGTGGGATTTGCCGGTTCTCCAAACTACTCAAAATTTCTGATACCGTTCTCCAAGAAACTGTACAGGAAAGATTGCTCTTTGGCAGAAATCGATTTGATGGATAGTGGTCTCAAAATTATAAATGACAATGTCAACAGCATATAAAGAAAATGTGTATGTTTTACAGGTGGCATTCCCCCCGAAAAGAACAGCATGTTCAAGAATAAATCCAAAAAATGTTGGAAATGTCATCAGACACCTGGCTCATATTACCTAAAAAATAAAAATATTGGACTAAAATCCACATGTGGTTGGAAAAAATGGCAAAAAAGCATATAGATTTAACAAGATATTTTATTGGGAATTTTACCTGAAATATATAGTAAAGACTTGAAATACCTGATTGTAAATGTATTAACAGCAGCTAGGATTGTATTTGCTAAAACTGGAAAAATGAGAAAACACCATCAGAGGAGGAATCATTAAGAAAATATTGGAATGTGCTGAAATGAGTAGATTGACATTTGAAATTAGAGAACAAGATATGATAACAATTTTATAAAATTTGGGATCTATTCTATCAATGGTGAGATACAATAATAGTAACGAAATGTAGACTTTTAGAAAATACTAAATATAAAAGATGTATTCTTTCCTTATTATATCTACAAAATGATTTTAGGATCAATTTGGATGATAATATGAACTGTCACAAAACAAATTAAGTAAAAATATGATTATTTCCTAAAGCATGAATAAATAAAAGTATAGTCAAATGATTGATTAGATGATACTAATGTATTTAATATTGGATTGAAAATACGAGATCATATACAATGTAATTGTAATTGAAGACTACAAAACGGAAGCACAAAACAATTTGTAAACCAACCGGCACACTGTATGAAGTGCACACTGTTCCACACATATATGGAAGATGGCATGATGTTTTTTGCTTTGTTTGTTTATGTTTGTTTTAAAAACTAATTAAAAAAGAAAAAGAAATTGCTGAATACCTCCCCTGGTCGAAGGTATTTGATCCATAGTCTGTAGGCCACCAAATGTATCGCGACTCCTTGAGAAATTGTTCAATTGAAGTTTTTTTTATCTCTTTTATCTATACCCTGCTATGTAGCCAACAATTTATTGCATCTGGAATTTGGCAAGATTTCAAAAGAAGCTCATACATGGCTTTGCTTCCAAAATACTAGATTACTTTGAGACTTATTTCGGTATTGATCCTTTAGGGTAATATCTATGATGGATCACTGAAAGAAATTCAGATTTGATGTCCTGTACCCTTTCCATTTATGAGTTTGACAACTACCACCACTGAACTTAATTTAACTCAATTACAATTATTTATCTCTAAATTGGCTGGCCAGGCTTGTATCATATAATATTTTTAAGGCTTCTAAAATTTATTCAGCTTTCTGTTTCATGCAACACAAGTGACAATTATTAATTTTAACATTTTAGTAAAAATAGAAGTTAAATCACTTACTGACAACTATGTCAGAAAATGCTGCCTTGTTGATATTATAATTTAACGTCAACCTTAAGAAATGAATAAAAATAATCTCTGTCTGCTGGCAACTTCAACTCAATTACCTGCTTTGTATAATAGAACTTTAGCCGAAGGTTTTTTGTTTGCATCAGTAAGTTTTGCATTAGTAATCATATGTATTATCCATTTGTTTATTTTACAGTTATTTGTGATGTTTCTCTCTTATTTTATCGGCATCTAGAAATAAGACACATTTTATTTCTATGTTTAAGTTCAAATATATGTTGTATGTCAGATAATATTAATAAACAGATTGGCAAAAGTAGCTCGATGGAAGCCTCTCAGTGCAAAACACATGAAAGCCCACTTGGGAGTTTACAAAACAGCACCTGAAGAACTTACAGACTTTGAAGAACAAATTCTAAATTGGCTTTCATGTGTTTTGCACTGAGGAGAAGCTTCCATCTAGCCACTCGTCCATAAAGCCCAGATTTGTGGGTGTCTGCAGTAATGGTTGTCCTTCTGGAACTCTCCCAACTCCATACCAGATCTCTGCAGCTCAATCAGAGAGATCATTGGGTTTTTGGTCACTTCTCTTACTAAGGCCCTTCACACACATACACACACCCAATGGCTCAGTTTGATCAGGCAACCAGCTCTTGGAAGAGTCTTGATTGTGCCAAACTTCTTCCATTTCAGAATTATGGAGGCCACTGTGCTCTTAGGAGCCTTCAGTGTAACAGAAATTTTACTGTAGCCTTCCCCAGATCAATGCCTTATAATAATCCTGTCTCTTGAGCTCTGCAGGCAGTTTCTTTGACCTCATGGCTATTGTTCTGTTACAGTATGTTGTCAGCTATAAAGAGGTGTGTGCCTTTCCAAATCATGTCCAATCAATTTAATTTTCTACAGGTCAATTCTATCCAAGGTGTAGAAACATCTCAGCAACGATCAAGAGAAATGGGAGTCACTGTAGCTAAATTTCATGTGTTGTTGCAAAGGATCTGAATACTTATGTCAGTGTGATAATTTCACTTTTTCTTTTTAATAAATTTACAGTCATTTCTAAAATTCTGTTTTTACTTTATCATTATGGGGTACTGAGTATAGATTAATGATAAAAAAATGAATTTCAACAATTGTAGAATCAGGCTACAGCACAACACAATTAACAAAAATGAAGGGGGTCTGAATACTTTCTGAATGCACTGCAAGTCTAAGTGCTATTGCTATTCTATACAATTAAGGATTTTTCTATTCGCAAAATGAAACGAAGAATGGAAAATTCTGTTTGGTCTATATGATAACTCGTTCATTTGTTTGTCTGAAACATTCAGCTCATAAACATTTCAGATGATATGTCTCCCCCACTTACATGACTGGAGAGTTATATATAAATTGAATGAAAATGTTAAAGTAGGAAAATCATGGTGCTTTCCAAATGACCTAAACTGGCAATAATACAGGATTCACACTAATATGAAAGCCAACATTTCCCAAATGCCTAAAATACTTCTGCCTAAAATACCCAGTGTCATCAAAATTGATGTCAACACAGATTGGGAGATTATTCAAAGCAAACAGATGGTAACATCCAAGTTTTTGCATTGGCACTTTAGCAAAATTATGGTAGAGACACACCAAATATGGAAAAGTCTCCAGCATGAAGGTTGAATCCAATCAAACAAATTTCCCTAACCAATCCTCAGAGCCTCCAGAGCGCTCGCTTAATTTTTTAAACACTCTGTCTGTTCTGGCTGGAAAGAAGCGCATGAGACCGGGTTCCAAACAACAACTATTTTATTTAACTCGCAAGGCAAAAGTTACAGAACATAGCCCGAACCGTGGGAGCCCTTTATATAGTGGCTTGCCTGCCGGCTTGTGGCCAATGACACTTGTTTAACTCTTCCCGCTGTTTGGCG
>BHFT01054493.1:0-10220 GCA_004320025.1 Laticauda laticaudata
GCTAGTGGCCAATGACGGCTACTTGTTTTTCCCACTGCTGAGTTGGCCAATCATAGGTTAGCTATTATCGGCCAATCAGCGTCAAGACAGGAACCAATGAGCTTCTCGTCTTTCTTGACCAATAGGAATAGACTATTAGAAGTATGTTAATATGGAACAAATGCTCCAACACTGGAAATTTTTAAGAAGAATTTGTCTGAAATGGTATAGGGTTTCCTGCATAAGCAGGAGGTTGGATTAGAAGACCTCCAAGGTCCCTTCCAATTCTGTTATTCTATTCTGTTCTGTTTGATTCTGTTCTGTTTCTGTTTCTTTTCCACTCTAATTCTTTTCTTTTTCTGTTTCTTTTTCACTCTAATTCTGTTCTGGTTCTGGTTCTTTTCTACTCCTATTCTGTTCTGTTCTGTTCTGTCCTGTTTCTGTTTCTTTTCTACTCTGATTCTATTCTGTTCTCTTTCTCTTTCTTTTCTTTTCTTTTCCTATTCTGTTCTGTTTCTGTTTCTTTTCTTTTCTAATTCTATTCTATTCTGTTCTCTTTCTCTTTCTTTTCTACTCTAATTCTATTCTCGTCTGTTCTATTTCTTTTCTACTCTAATTCTATTCTGTTCTGTTTCTGTTTCTTTTCTACTCCATTCTATTCTGTTCTCTTTCT
Source organism: Laticauda laticaudata (assembly GCA_004320025.1). Taxonomy (NCBI): domain Eukaryota; kingdom Metazoa; phylum Chordata; class Lepidosauria; order Squamata; family Elapidae; genus Laticauda; species Laticauda laticaudata. Next base: position 653 of record BHFT01054493.1, read on the forward strand.
CTTTCTTTTCTTTTCTTTTCTTTTCTTTTCTTTTCTTTTCTAATTCTATTCTATTCTGTTTCTATTTCTTTTCTTTTCTAATTCTATTCTGTTCTGTTTCTTTTCTAATTCTGTTCTATTCTGTTTCTATTTCTTTTCTTTTCTAATTCTATTCTGTTCTCTTTCTGTTTCGTTTCTACTCTAATTCTATTCTCTTCTGTTCTGTTTCTTTTCTACTCTAATTCTATTCTCTTCTGTTCCTGTTTCTTTTTTACTCTGATTCTATTTTGTTCTATTCTCTTTCTGTTTCTTTTCTACTCTAATTCTATTCTGTTTTGTTTCTGTTTCTTTTTTCTAATTCTATTCTGTTCTTTTTCTGTTTCTTTTCTACTCTAATTCTATTCTGTTCCTATTTGTGTTCATGTTTCTGTTCCTGTTTCTATTCTACTCTACTCCACTCCATTCCAGTCCATTCCACTCCATTCTATTCCATTCTGAAAACTCTAACCAGGGATTAGAAAGTGCTTCTTATACAGAGTAAACTATGTTGAGAGCAATAGCGATAGGACCAAGGAATTTCCCAAAACCTGATACAGATAAAGGTAGTCTTCGACTTACCACTACAATGGAGCCCAACATTTTCATTGCTAAGCAAGATCATTGTTAAGTGAGTTTTGCCCCATTTTACAACCTTTGTTGCCACTGTTGTTATGCAAATCACTGCAGTAGTTAAATTAGTAACATGGCTGGATCTGGCTTTCCCGTTGATCTCTTCCTGTCAGAAAGGTTAGGAAAAGCTGACCCTGAGACAGTGCAACTATCATAAACACATGTCAAGCATCTGAATTTTGATTACATGACCACAAAGAAGCTGCAATGGCCACAAGAGTGAAAAATACTCATAAGTCCCTTTTTTTCCCAGTGCCTTTGTAATTTTTGAAGGGTTGCTAAACAAATGATTGTAATTCAAGGACTACCTGTTTACATGTATACTTTATACATATGTACTGCTTCAGTGGGATTCCAATATGCAAAGTCCCTCTGTCCAATGTCAGATATTTCATTCTGTCTTCATGTCTTTATGGGAGAATACAGGTCAGAGGAAGAGATGAAACAACTTGCTTTCCATTATGTAATCACTCAGAATCAGTTTGGTGTAGTGGTTAAAACATCAGGTTAGAATTTGGGAGGTTGTGAGTTCTACCTTGGGCACGAAACAAATTGGGTGACCTGAGCCAGTCACTTTATCTTAGCCCCAGGAAGGAAGCAATGGCAAATCACTTCTGAAAAGCCTTGTCAAGAAAACTTCAGGGACTTGTCCAGGCAAGAATCCAAGAATCCAAGAGTCCAAGAATCGGATATGATTGAATAGAAGGAAAAATAATGTAATCACAAGGTCTAATTTGGTGTTGGAAGAAATATCCTTCTGGGTTCAATTCTAAGTTGGGAAAAAGACGCTGGAATCATGGAAGTTGCTTTGAAAGAAAGTTTATTGATGAACAGGACCACATGGCTTGAAGATCTTGGGCGAAAAAAAGGGAAGAGATGCTGAGAGTGCTGAGGTTTTATGCCCTCTGTTGGGCTTTGAATTTGAGCTTGTGTTCTAACTGGTTGTCAGACTCCCATGGAACTCCCATGCAGGGGTAACTTGGTAGGTTGTCTTTTGAGTCCCAGGTTTGGTTGACTCTTGCTGGGTGATGATGCAATGAAAGGGCTTTGGGATTCCTATTATGGGTCTGCCTGAAGGAGGTAGATTTTTGTTATGTAGAATAGACTGGCCCAGACCTTAATGGCCCATTAGCAAAGATAGGGGAGCTGAGTTTCTGCCTCTCTGAGTTTCTACTTCTCTTTTCACGGAAATATTCTGCCTTTTTAATATATACTAAAATATTTCATTTCTCTAGGAGAGGGGTGGGTTTTAACTTCCAGCACAGGGAAGGTTCTTTCTGACTTTTGCATATATAAGGAGATGTTTAAAAGGCTTCGCAATTAAAGACTTCACTGTGAATACCACTGTATCCACAGAGCAGTTTAAAATGAGGATATTGGTATTCTTTATTTCTGCAAACTTGAAATAGAGCAAATCACCAATATATAAAAAAGGAAAAACCCTGCTCCCCACTTGCACTGATGACATTATCTAGTTTGAAAATGAAATGTCTGCAAGAAAACAATCAAGCTCAGAGAGCATCAAGCACACTTCAGCCCTGAGCTCCAAATATTCTCTTCTATTGGGACTTCAAATTTAGATGCATTTATATCAGATTTCTGCAAGCTGTAACCCTAAAGTTCCTGGACTCGGATAGTACCAAGCTGAAGAAGCCTGATCTATACCTAAGAAAATATATAGGCCAACACTTTCCTTTCCTTTCCTTTCCTTTCCTTTCCTTTCCTTTCCTTTCCTTTCCTTTCCTTTCCTTTCCTTTCCTTNCCTCTCCTCTCCTCTCCTCTCCTCCCCTCCCCTTTCCTTTTTTCCTTCCCTTCCCTTCCCTTTTTCCTTTCCTCTAAATCTCAAGATATCACAACACGTCCAAATTATAAAATGGACTGTAATTGAATTTGCCAGCTCTTATAAAAGAAAATAAACTCTCATAATGAAGCAACAAAAATATATTTCCAGGGAACCCTCTTGATTATATGTGTGGAATCATTTACTTGCTACAGCGTGCCAGACAAAACAATGATATGATATACAGCTTTAATGACATACTTTTATCTTTAGGCTGCAAAGTCATAAATAAAACCTTCTTTATCTAGACAAATGTGCTGCCCTTTCTATTCTTCCAGCATTTGTTGGCATGATTACAGAACAAATTACTTTGCACTAATTAGCATAATTATCAATGTTGGTGTATGTTAGACATCTTGAATTGGAAAACATCTGATTGAAGCTGCCTCCTTTCATGTCAATACAAATGAAAAACTTTCCCACCATCTAGACACAAGGGTAGGTACTGTATTGGTAGCTGAGGTTCAACATTGCTCAGGGAAGCCACCCACTATGATTTTTGGGTGTTAGATTTAGAATGGAATAGGCAACTTATAGCCAGGTTTTCCTCTATTAGAAGACCTTCAAGGTCCTTTCTAACTCTATTACTCTTGTTATTCAGTTTATGCTGTATTCTTCATGGAGTTCTCAAATATCACGCTGCTAATTTTTAGCCACACAGCACTGCAAAATAGCAATGCAACTTCCCTCTGAATTTTGGCAGGAAACAATGCATTGATTTCTGGGGGAAAAAATCCTGTTGATGAAAAAAAAAATGGGGTCACTGAATTCAAAATATTCAAAAGACATTTTGAAGGACAATTCAAAAGATTCAGGTCTTTCTCCAAGGCTTCATTTTATTTATTTATTTTATTCATTTTTGTTTGTTTGTTTGTCAAGCATGTATTAGACAACAGATATAAGTATAAACATGATTATTAATACATGAAATGGATGTCAATGTTTTAGTATGCTGTAGTTAGTAAGTACTACAATATTACCTGAGTAATAACTCAAGTAATATCTCAAGTGCAACACTTGTTTTTAATAAGATAACTAGGATGAAATATATGCTGATTTTGAGGTTGTGGAGAGAGGACAGAGAAAACACTATAAGAAAAAAAAACCAGTGACAATTGTTCCTATGCTTATACAGTTAAGGTGTTGATGTGTTGAAGGGGAATCTGAATTCTTCCTGCTTCAACTTATTTTCCAAAGCATCTGAAGGCAGGATAAGGATAAATGGATGGAAACTAATCAAAGAGAGAACCAACCTAAAATTAAGAATAAATTTCCTGTCAGTGAGAACAATCAATCGGTAGAATGGCTTGCATTCAGAAATTGTGAGAGCTCCATCATGGGAGGTTTTTAAAAAGAGATTGGACAACTATTTATCTGAAATGGGATGGACTAGAAGACCTAAGATGTCCCTTCCAGTTCTGTTATTCTCCATTTTTTTTCACACATTTGTTCCAGTTTACAATGTCCAGCATGCTTTCAAAGCAATGACTAGCTCTCAAGAAAAGCAATCATGTCAATCAACTCCTCCTTCATATTTTCTCATCAAATGTCCTGGTGACTCATGTTTTTATTTCTTTTATTTTACAACCTTATTCTCCTTTCTACTTGTGGGTCAGAGCTCAGTTGTCAAACTTCCTTCACTGATATGTTCTGAAGATAGGATCGCAGCATGGGGGAGGGAATCAAGTTGAGGGGTGAAAGTGAAACAACTTTGTTTATTCTCCTTTAGAGTCTGGGGTTTTTTTTTTAAGGAAAGATTTGTGACGTGGCAAATTTCTAAACTTGTTTAATCTTAATGATCTGCAGAAGACCATCAGATTAGAATGTTGGGACTCACCGTACTTAGATTAAGCACTTTGTGGCTCAGCAGTCTTCTTTCTAAAATTTTAAGACAAAATGTGCATAGTAACTTTAACCATTTTGAACTATAGAGCCTTCTTTTCTACCACTTCCTAGAACGGACCTGTAAATGGTCTTCCCTCAAACATGTGCCCAATTTCCATTTTCTTGTTCGAGTGGATACATCTAGGATTAGATCTCAGGCGATCTCAGGAGATCTTCAACTGTGGGGACTGTTGTTTCTTCCTAAATTTTAACAATTGCAACATTTGGAATGGAATGGTCCATGTGTTCGATTTTACAGCACCATCATTGTTGCCATGGGTAGCCACGAAAATAAAACAAATGGATGATGGAACAGATTAACAGAGTTCTCACTTGAGGAACAAATCAACAGATTAAAATGATCACATTCTGAACACTTTAGGCAAAATCCCACCTCCTTTGGGAAGTAGGAGGAAAGAGGAGAAGTGGATGACTATCACAAGGTTGATGTGTAGGAAATGACCAGGCTGAGTCCAAGGGTGGGGTCAAGTATGTTATCAGTTTGGAGCTGCTATGCTCCCATAAGAGACCTAAGTCCAGCCCCTCTATTGCCTTGACTGTTAGTAAATCAGATTCTTGTCTAGAGCCTTGGTGGTGCAGTAGTTAGAGTGCAGTACTGCAAGCTACTTCTGCTGCCTGCTGGCTGCCTGCAATTTGGCAGATTGAATCTCACCAGACTCAAGATTGACTCAGCCTTCCATCCTTCCAATGCGGGTAAAATGAGGACTCAAATTGTTGGGGGCAATAGGCTAACTCTGTAAACCACTTAGAGAGGGCTGTAAAAGCACTATAAAGCAGCATATAAGTCTAAGTGCTATTGCTATATAAGTCTATTGCTATTGTCTATAGGTACCATGGAATAAACTTGAAGTGATTTGAACTAAACTCCTGTTCCTGGTTACTTGAGTCTGATAGCATGATTATAATTACAGTAGTGAAGAAGTGCACCATTGATAGATCTTTTTTTTTTTTTAATAAANACCATTGATAGATCTTTTTTTTTTTTAATAAAAGTTGTTTATTTCAATCTACACATACACAACAATGAATTAACTGTATGGCATCAATATATCACACATTTTAGTTTAAGCAAATTTAATAATCTCTTAATATCCACATTCAAATTAAGTCAAATTCGTTCCTTGCTTATTTTCAGCATTTAAATACTCTCTCCTAATGCCAATCACCTTATCAGTTAGACATACCTAATAATTTCATTGTTCAATTTCCTTCTCAATTTTTCTTTTTTAAAATAAAAAAAAAACTCATTTGGCAGGCAGTATGGTTCCAGGTTTCAATACAATACAAACATGACCATATGTATCTATTCATTTTGTTTGTTCAATTTCATATCACATTAACCTTATTAATATTAAGTATTAAACTTATCCAATTCCAATTCATATTATAACTTATTTCATTAATTAGAGTATTCTCATATCTTATTTTACAACATTATTTAAAATTTTCATCTCATTTCTATATTCATTTCCCAAATTACCTTTATCTGTCATATTTGCAATTTTATCTATCCTGAGTTTAATTCAAAATTTTCCCCTCTGATTATTAATTTGAGCCAGTATCAATCTACCTTGATACCATCTCTCTACCATCAATAGATCTGAAAGCTCAGAATGAGGACAGATAATCTTGGATAAAATATATCAGTGTGATTGCAAATAATCAACGTTTACTAGATGGCACATGATCAATCAATTAATCAATCAACCAATCACTGAAATCACATTTCAATTAATACATTTTTATGTAGTGACTGTGCAAGAAACAGAATGATCACAGGATAGTGTCTGAATGATTAGGAATACTTTCTCTAGTCTTTCTCTGCCTGAGAGTTTTGTGTGTGCGTGTATGTGTGCATGTATATGTATTTTCTTGCGTTCATATAGGATTGTGAACCTGTTGTATGTTAGCCACCCCTTAGCTGGAAAGACTTCCAACTAACTAATAGTACATATCATTTTTTTAAAAAAAGTAAAGCCAACTCTCTATTCTTAAGATTATAATATTAAAAAAGACATATCCAAATAAGGAAAAAGGGGTTGAAAAAACAGAGAACAAAAATACACAGGCACCTTCTAAGTTTGCATCCTTCTAAGATTGATATCCTATCTTTAGACCAGTAGATGGCACTCAAGATTATAAGGTGTTCTGTTTTTTTTAAGGACTACTTATGATACATTTTTAATATTGTACTGTAATCTTATCTGGAGCAGCTTGAATGGATACAGCTGGAAGGAAGAGGAATCAGATATTGTCACTGGCCTTGATGGCTGGGGCTCTTGGTTGTTATAATCCAACACATCTGGAACAGCACATTTGGTGCTGTTGTTCTGTTATTTTCCACTGCCAGTGGAAATGATAAAGCACATTTTTCTCCAAAGATTATCAGTTTCTCTGAGACATCCTGCTTTCAGTGCCATATAATGATCCACCCATTGTGATAAATATATTGGGCAACCCTCTCCCCCCCCCATTCCTTTGAACTGGCCTTCTGCTTTGCCTGGGGAAGCCCAAGAGCTAATTTTGCATTAATTATGAAATCCTGATCCAAGAAAGTGCCTTCAGCAGTATCAAAGCCTATTCATCTGTAAAGAATGTTTTATGAAAAAGCCCAATGTTATTACAGAAATCTTCCTTCAGCAAAAAAACAGCTTCCTCCCTTCAGTCGTCTCTGTCTGATTACATTATAAGGCAGGCTGTTTAGATGCCTGTGTTTTGATGATAAGTATTATTTATTGTAGTGCAGTTTTCTGTCAGAGCAGTGTAAGTTTTTGCAGCTTTCCCAATGCATTTCAAGATCTTAACTTGCACCTTTATCTTCTGAGGATAATTGCTACAACAAACTTGCCGAAATTCATCTAGGAAAAAAAAATGGGAAGAAGCAATGACTGCATCTGGACACATCAGCTTTGAGAAGGCCAGCACTGAACTGCAAAATGGGGGCAAAAGGGAAAGACAAACCCTTCAAGAAAGGTTTCCTCTCTGTTTTTTTTAAAAAATCCATATTGTTTATGGCAGAGATATAAAACCCCTTAGGATCTGGCACAACTACAATTTACTGGAACAATATGGAGCTTCTGAAAGTTTATGTCATCCTGCCTCTCTTTAAAACCTGATATACTGAGCTGCAGTAGTTGTTTAAGCAGGCAATTTTTGAAGTTTCAGCTAAGAAAATATTTCTTTTGGCCTGCTTGGTATGGAAAATTTCTGAAGGACCAAAACCCTTGGAGATTTCATTATGCCAAAATGGAATCGTTAGTCTGAACGCTGTCAGAAGGAGCAGGATTTGTCTGAGCCTTTTTACAGGTAAGCAAAATGCTACTCAAAGTATTGTGGTGGAAAAAAAGAGATTGAAGTTCTCCTCCTCCTCCTCTTCCTCAAACAAGTTTGAGCTCCAATGAGATGTGGAACCCTTCCTTCCTTCCTTCCTTCCTTCCTTCCTTCCTTCCTTCCTTCCTTCCTTCCTTCCTTCCTTCTGAAGAAAGTTAGCACCCACTCCCCTCCTAGAAGAATGAAATATTCTAGAAAATATTAAAAAGGCAGAATATTATATTTTCTTGGATGATAAAAGGAGAAAAAAATGTTTTTAAAGACAAAGCAGCTCCCTGCAGTTTCCTGCCCCCCACCTTCAGCTCCAGAGTGATGGCATTAAGACATGGTCCTTAGGACATGATAAGATTAGCCCTCTACTCATCTTACCACATGGCACCTGGGAAGATTCAACCAAGCTCGGGACTCAAGGCAACCTATAAGGTTACCCCTGCATGGCCCCATGGGAGTCTGACAACTAATCAGGATACCTTTCTTGCCACAGGAATAGGAAGCAAGTTAAAAGCCCAACATAGACTATAAATCTCTCTCCCTCACTCACCCATGTGCTCTTTTTTGCCCAGGACATCAATGTGATCCTGTCCACCATTAAACCATCTTTCCAAGCCGTCTCCATGTTTCCAGCCTCCTTCCTCCCACTTGGAACTGAACTCAGATGGACATTTCTTCCAACACTTCTTTCCTTTCTCTCCTGCTCCTGGAGATTGAGAGAACATACCAATGCTCATCTCCCAACTTGTTAGATCAGAGGTGGCATTCAGCAAATTCTGACCAGTTCTGGAAACCAGTAGTGGAAATTTTGAGTAGTTTGGAGAACCACCTCTGACTGGCCCCGCCCCCATCTATTCTCTGCCTCCCAAGTCTCAGCTGATCGGCTGGGTTTTCTTTTGTTGCCCTGAACAGGAGAAAGGAGCTGGGAAGGAGGTTGGTGGGGTGGGGAGGGAATGGGATTTTGCAGTAACCTTCCCCCAGGAGTGGGGAGGGAATGGAGATTTTACAGTATCCTTCCCCTGCCATGCCCACCAAGCCACGCCCACAGAACAGATAGTAAATTTTTTTGAATCCCACCACTGTTTTAGATGCCATCATCTCTGTAATTTCTCCACTAAACTTGACATTGGACAAACCAGCCAGTCACTAAATCAAAGAAAAAAAAAGAAAAGAAAGAAAGGGACACATTTAATACAGAAAAGGCAACAAAATTGCTGCAGAGGAAGCACTGCAGTTCTCAAATATACTTAAAATAATTGGTATGGAATGACTATATGGAGAGAGATATTTTTTCCTCTTGAATTTAAGGAGTATAGTTCCTTATCACAATGTAAAAAATATAGCTTTTAGAATCTGTGTTTTAACTTTCCTTCATCATCTCCTCTCTTTCCCTAAACAACTGATTGTATAAGCATATGCCTCTCTCAGGATAATAAAAGTCATAATAATGGATTTACTGCCCTTTGAGGAAATGTAAGACTCTTGGTAGATCTCACTGAAAAGCTCTGAGAGAGACACTTCTTTTATTCTCACTATTATTCATGATTAGCATCCTAAGAACTTGAGCTTCAGCCTTTTCAGAAATTCAGCCTCTTTCCCTCAATTCTTCTCCCTGTCTCACCTTTCCTTTTTTTTGAAGGCTAACATGAACTGTGCATTTATAAAATTTTTGTTCTCATTTATAAAACTTCTTTTTTTATTCTATGAATCTGATAAAGTGATGGAAAACCCACAAACCTTATATAGAACAAATTTGCTAAGCTATTTAATGTAAGATGCTTTTAGACTTCCTTCCTTCCTTCCTTCCTTCCTTCCTTCCTTCCTTCCTTCCTTCCTTCCTTCCTTCCTTCCTTC